>PVJA010056376.1:0-10813 GCA_004027025.1 Myocastor coypus
GCTCACTTTTGTAGCCCAGGCTGGTCTCGAACTCGCACCAATCCTCCTGCCTCAGCTTCCTGAGTGCTGGGATTACAGGCATGTGCCACCACGCCCGGTGGCAAAAGTAGCATTTTATACTCCATGTAATCTACAAATATCTTTGCCACAGAAAAGCTACTATAAATATTAGCTGCAAATACTTTCAGACACCAAAAAAAAAAATGCTTTCAGACACCAAGATAACAAATTTGGGTTTTAAACAAGCTAATTAACAATTAAGAGGCTTTAATAAAGTACGTAATGTATACACACAATACAATTTAAGTTTTTGCCTTTTGCATAATTACAATCATCTCTTACAGGCACTACTATTTATGTGCTCAATTAAGAGAACAATGACCCTTCTTTATTTTCGTCAATTTTTTTTTTTTTTCATCTACAAGTGACCAAGTGGTTCGGGGTCTAGAAATGTAGCATTGAGTAAGACAGACATTGTCTCTGACCCGGATATGTTCTGCTTTTATAGACCAAAAGAAAAGTTGCTGCTTTAGAAACATACACGCACCCTATGCAGCTTCTTTCCCAGCTCAGTAAACTCGTAAACATTTAAATGTGAACTGGAAACAGCTGGAGCAGCTGGAGCCAATTTAACTGTACATGAAAAGGTCTCCTGGCCTAGATTACTTATTCTCTCCTCACACACAAGTCCCTTGCTCTTCGGAGTGGACACCAGGGTGTCCGGCTGGGGTAACGCTCAGTTCTTCTAGAGCTTCGTTTTCCTGCTCTAAGCCCGCTTTCCTCAGCCGGGACAGGAGAGCTTTGGGCGAGGTCTGGCTTGGTTCCATCGGCGGTTGGCGCCTGTGGAAATGATAGCTGGGACTGGAGCTGCGTGCAGTGCGTGCTCCTTCTCAGGGACCTTCGAGGCAATCGCTAAGCCTCGTGGGATCATGCACGCCTGGGTCTGCTTAGCAATGTTCCCAGGCGTGGCAGTGCGGCATGGTTCGGGTCAAGCAGCTGAGGAGAGGAGCAGTGAAGGGAGCCTGGGCCAGGTGAGGAGAGCGACTGCCTCTGCACACCAGCGAACAACCTTGTGTTCAGGAAGAAGGATGCTCTCCCACGCTGGGCTGCCCAAGGAGGTGGGAGCCAGGAGCTCATGCAGGTCTGGGGTTCGCTGAGCCTGCAAAGGGGACATCACTGAAGCCCCCTTTCCAGGAAGCCCCCATGGGGGGCTGGCAGCGAAGCCATGGATGTGACTTCCAGAGGTGTTGAACAGGGAGACCGTGAGCATAACCGACCACGATAGACTCGATGATCTTGGCTTCCCAGACTTTGCAATCACTTGTGTTGAGCAGAGACACTCAGGAAAGCATGCCCAAACCTCGCCACCTTCAGCAAAGCAATGCAGCTTGAAAGTCCAAGTTCACCTGCTGAACCGAAGAGAGCCCTTTGAATATTTCTGAGAAATGCTTCCTACACATATTTTTCAAAAGCAGCCTCTATTTCCATTATAATCGCATTCTTCAGCTACCAGGATGGTGGATGTGATTTTGAAGCAACTATAGTCCGCTGACTTTGTGCTATAAAAAATTTGAATCTGCCCACAGCCTGCTGGACCACACACTTGGGAACGGCTGGCCTGTGCAGTGGAAACAACCAGCTAGCCCGTCCCTCATGTATCTGAAGACCAGAGGGAAGCAACATAAATGTCATAACACAAACTCCATTGAGGACAGCAAATTTACTGTGGAAAATTGAAAAATTCCACATATGTAGTCCAATATTGTCTGTTTATCACGTATTTATTATAGACCAAGACTTCTTGCTTATTAGAATCATGTGAGCTTTTGTGCACTTCAAAAATTAAACTATCGGGGCCCGGTGGGATGGCTCAGTGGTCCAAAGCGCCTGCTTGGGAAAGCTTGGGCGGCTTCAGGGACCGCGGTTCGATCCCCGGCACCACATGCTGCGCCAGCCCTGCCCTCAGGGTGGGCTGAGCCGGCATTAAAAAAAAAAAAAAAAAGAGTGAATAAACAAACAAAGGTTCTGAAACAAGAAAATAAATAAATAAATAAATAAATAAATAAATAAATAAATAAATAAATAAATAAATAAAATTAAACTATCAAGGGGCCCAAGGATACAGCCCAGGGACACAGCGCCTGGCTGGGAAGCATACGGTCTTGAGTTTCATTCCTGGTAAAAAATAATTAAGTAAGTAAGTAAGTCAGTATTGAATTGTCAAGATGCCAATGCAATTCTTTCATGGCAATAGTGCCCAAAAGAGTTACAGTTCTGATATATAAGGAAATTAAATCCTGCAAACAGAAGGAAATTGTAATTTATACTGAATCATACCTCAAAAGGCTAATCGGGCAAAATGTCTACTCTTTATAAGTCTTCCCTACTCAATTTTGACTGCTTGACCAAAAACCATCAAAGAAACAATGATAATCAGTTTGTTGTTGATGAGTAGAAGCAACCAAGATAGGAAGCTGATGCAACATAGCTCAGTGTCTTTCAGAATTAATCAGTGTAGGTCTGGGCATGATAACACATGCCTGTAAACCCAGCACACAGGAGGGTGAGGCCAGAGGAGCACCGTGAGTTTGAAGTCAGACTGAACTCAAAAGTGAGTTCAAGACCAGGCTAAACTACATAATGAGACCCTATGTTAAAAAGAAAGAAAGAAAGAAAGAAAGAAAATTACACAAGAGAGGGATTATCTTTAGAATCACTGCTCAAATTTGTGATTGGTAATTTTAGGGAGTTGATACTGATTTTAGGTCAAGAAATTGTAACTGCAGGTGAAATTCTTTGCAAGAAGAGAAAAATTAATAAAATTTTAGAACTTCTATTGGACTTAGGACTAATTAAATCACAAAGCCCTGTCTTCTCATTGTGATATAAATGACAGTGATGGGGCCAGCAAGATGACTCAGCAGTCTAAAGCACTAGGAAAGGTGAGGCAACAGCAGGGACCACGGTTCTATTGCCGGCACCATAAGCTGGGCCAGCCCCACCCCCAGGGCAGGCTGACCCAGCCATAACAAAAAAAATATAAAATACAAAATAAATAAATAAATCACCATGGTGACAGTTCATGAGCAATCTATTTATTTTTATGGCCAGCTCAGCCTGCCCTGAGGGCAGGGCTGGCGCAGCATGTGGTGCCGGGGATCAAACTGCGGTCCCTGCAGCCGCCCAAGCTTTCCTAAGCAGCTGTTTTAGACCACTGAGCCATCCTGCCGGCCCCCCATGAGCAATCTAAAACCTTTTTAAAATAATGACTTTGAGCATCACACTCATAAGTGAAGCAATTAACAAGTAAGAACGTGTTGCCCAGATTAAAGGAAACCTTCAAAAAAGGCTCTGCATTCATTAGTCACTCTTACAACTCACCTTTTAAAAAAACGTTATTTCACAGAAAAAGAAGCAAAAATCAAATTTCCAAAACATTATGATGGGAGGATAACAATGGTCAATACAATGGATATTGCTATCTATAAATTAATTATTAGGGATATGTGATATCACCATTTAATTGTCCAAATAATATTGAATGAAAGGAAATTAGTAATATAACTATTCTAACTCTATTATTTGAAGAACAGAATACATGTATTGGGGAAAAGGAAGCTTCCATCCAAGAGATGGCTTGACTACCATGTATGTGTGTGTTTACACGCTAATATATAGAGAAACATATACTCTAATATATATTTTATATATATCATTTTCCCTTATTTCTTTTTTTCCTGCTTCCCTATACCAGTTTCTCTTTCCTTTTGATGTTTCTTTGTTTCTTCCACTGAGGAGATAGCTCAGTAGCATAAGCACCTGCCTGGCAAACACAAGGTCATGAGTTCAATCCCTGGTACTAAAAAAAAAAAAAAAAAGGATTTGAAGTATCTTTCTGTTTTACCATATCTGTTATACATTACGGATCACATTTACTCTTTTAGCTTCTCACACAATACAATGTTTACACATTTGCATCTGGCTTATTTCCACATGTGAGTACGGTCACTAGCTGCATTCATTCACCTATAGAACTGTCCAGTTGATCCTTTTTTTATGGCTGAGCAATACGTCATGATATAAAAAGACTACCTCTTCCTTATCCATTCCTCAGTTGATGGAAATTCCTCAACTTCCTTGATCTCTGACAGTTATAATTCCCATCTTTGGGTAGATTCAGAATTGGACTGTCATTGTTTTGCTATCTATGACCTTGAGATGCATATTAGGTTACTTGGACTTCCTGTTTTTCATATGGACATTCACGCATCTAAACTCTCCTCTTAAAAGAAAAATAATGAATAAATTGTCCTCTTCAGACTTCATGTCCCCTGTATTCTACTATGTACCATCACTGTCATCTTACTCTAAGAATTGTCTGATTTCTACCTTGATTTCCATCATTTCTGTGGTTTCCTTGGCCTTTATTTTTAACTCCATTGCAGTATGATTTTATGTGTGGGAAAATTTTTGCTCTTCTGTATTATGACACAGGCTGTTTTTTTTCTTTTGCAGAAAGCTTCATGTATGGCGGGAAATGTGTCTTCTAATTCTGTCTGGTAGACCTTCTAGTTGAAAGTGCGGTTGAACTGATCTTTACTTGGTGATATTTTGTTGAGTTCTATTTGTGACAGGGAAATACTAAGGTCACCCATAAGTGTGACTTATCTGATCTTGCATGTGAACTGGTGATTTACAATGTCGCATGTGCCTGTGTTTGCCTTGTATATATTTATGGTAGCTGGATCCACCTTTCCTAGCCCCACTGATCTTCCGTGAGCTACCTCTTCCCTTCTCCCTCGTGTCTTCACTTTACAAATATTTATGGAGTCCTGGTGGCCATCAGATCACAAGCAGCGAATGGGACAAAAACTCTAAAATGGAGATTTAGTTATTTCTCAGCTTTCATTAATCAGCAAGTGCTTGGACTCTTCTTAATCTGCCAACACAGCCAAGTGACAATTGCCTCTCTTTAATCCTGGATTTACTTGACCAAATGTAAAATCCCTTTTTTCTTTCCTTTTATCTTTTTTACGTTTTTCTTTTTTTTTTTTTTTGTTTGTTTGTTTATTTTAGGAGATAGGGTCTCACTCTATAATTCAAGCTGGCCTCAAACTCACTGTGTGGCCCACACCACCCTGGAACTCATGGCTATCCTCCTGCTTCAACTGTCAGAGTGCTAGGGTGGCAAGCACGTAATGCCATGCCCAGCTCTGAAATCCCATTTAAAAAAAATTTATTTATGTATGTATGTATGTATTTATTTATTTATTTATTTATTTATTTATTTGGTACTCAGTCTCACTATGCAGCTGCGACTCATAGTGACCCTCCTTTCTCACCCTTCCCAGTGCTGGGATTATTTAGAGCTATACCTGGATTCAGTGGCGAGTGCAGCACAGGGCCAGCAGGGCTTGCAGTGCCAGGGATCAAACCGAGGTCATTGCCCTTGCCAGGCAGATGCTTAGACCACCAAGCTATCTCCCCAGCTCTGAAATTTTTTTTTGTAGTATCAGGGATTAAACCAGTACCCTGTGCTTGCCCAGTAGGTGTTTAGACCACCCAGCTATCTCCCTGACCCTGAAATCCCATTTTTTAAAGCCAAGCCCATGACATAATTTCCAACTCCTCGCCAAGGTAACCTCCAGTCTGTTAGCTTCCTTAGCCATCTGCCCTGGCCAGAGTCTCTTTTCATGTATTTTTAAAATTGCCCTTCTGAGCTCACCCTAATGTATATGATGATCATTTGAACAAATTTATCAATTAATGTTTGTATATAATAGGCAATATTCAATATTTGATGAAAGCAAATGTCTCACTGTCTTGATGAAAAGTGAAATACTTAGCAGGGTATGGTGGTGCATGCCTGTAATTCCAGCACTTGGGAGGCTGAGGAAAGAGGATCAGTGTGAGTTCAAGACCAGCCTGGGCTACGAAAATGAGCTCAAGGCCAGCCTGAGCTGCATAGTGAGACCCTGTCTCAAAAAGAAAAAAAAAATTTATATAAATTCACTCATTTGTGACTTTTCCATTTTCGTGAAGATATTTTAATGCTGTATGAATATAGATCCTACATCTGTAGGTTTCTTTCTTTTGTGTGTGTGTGTGTATTTTAGGGAAGGGTCTACAGGGTGTTCAGGGTCTCATTACTAAACCAGACTCATAGTGATTCACCTGTCTACAGTTTCCCAAGAGCTGGGATTACAGGCATGTGTCACCACTCGCAGTCTTTTTTTTGAGGGGGGGGTACCACATTTGTGGGTTTCAAAACCAATAAAACTTCCCCCAAATCTAGAGAGATCTATAAAAAGCCTCTAGTTTAAAAAAAATAAAAGACAAGCTATTAACAACAGGCATGGTAGAACAACAAACCTAAACTTAGAAAATGACATGATCATAGATAAAAGATAGTCCTAGATTTTGGGGGGAGAGAAGAGGGGTACTGGGAACATAATGCAGGCGTTTGCACTGGGCTACATCCACAGACCTTCGGGCTTCGTTTTTCTGTTTGTTTGTTTGTTTGTTTTGCGATAAGATCTCACTAAATTCCTAAATTACTCAGGCTGCCTCAGACCTGCGGTCTTCCTCTCAGCCTCCTCCAACACTGGGATGACAAGCTCATGCTGTCACACCCGGCTAACCAGGACCCTCACTTGAACCAGATCACCTTGATGGAAAAGTCACCATGTTCTCCTAAGATTCAGCTTTGACCGCATCTGGGCAAAATCTCTGCCATTAGTTACCACCTAGGAGCAACTGGTATACGTATAGATATGCCAAGCCTGTGTGCCTAGCTATTTTAGGATTGTGCTTGAAGGAAAATGTTGCAACTCTTATTTTTGATTTACAGAAAATAGATTAGAATCAGGCTTTGCTGACCACAAGAAATCTAAGATTTTTTTTTTAAATCACACCTTTTATTTATTTATTTATTTTTGTATTTTGGGGAAGGATCTACAGGGTGCTCAGGGTCTTACTACTAGATCAGACTCGTACTGATCCGCCCATTTTCAGCCTCCCAAGAGCTGGGATTACAGGCATGCACCACCACGCCCAGTCTCAAGTGCCCGCTCAGTGGGCCCTGGAGGTGGGGCCAGCACGACGCACCTCTTCTTTTAGGTGAGGTTTTGTTTTTTGTTTTTTAGTAGAGTCTACAGGGTCTCACTACATAGATCCAACTCATAGCAATCCTCCTGTTTTCAGCCTCCCTGTTTACAGGCATGCGCCACCATGCCCCTGTATGTGCCTAAGCAGGCGCTTGAATCCACTGAGCTATGTGGCCGGCTTGAGGTGAGGTTTTAATAAAGCTATTTTTGAAATTAGGAAATTCATCCTACTTAACAACAACAAAAACAGCTCACCATACATGGCAGCACGTGCCTGTGACCCCAACAGTCAGGACACCGAGGCAGAAAGATCAGTACGCACTGACGATCAGCCTGGGCTGCCTAGCAAGACCCTGACTCAAACAAGCAAGCAAGCAATGTATGAGTTTCTAGCAATTCTCAAGACAAAGCATTCTTGGGCTTCAGCTGCATAAAAGAGAACTGTGGTGACCACCGCGGTCAGCCGGGAGCTGGCTCTGCAGGAAGCCTGTCGCCTCGTCCACAGTCCGATGCAGATGTATTCTCCAAAATGAGTTCCAGATGAAGAAGTCACAAGTTTCCCATAAGCATTCTCAGTCAGACAGACAATATAGCTTTTCTATTAATAATGAGAAAAACCTTTGTCTGACCACTCGGTGGCCGCGGCCCACTCCCCCCATGTTTGTACAGAGGCAGGCGGGGCAGGGGACCCTCATCCAACCATCGGTGAGCACCAAGCTGCTGGGCTCCGAGTTGGAACCAACGCCATTGTCAGACATTTCTGCACCCCATGGTAAAGGCAAAAATGGCTTTTGCACCCATTTGAATTATTTCTGATTTCCCCTCTCAATAGAAAGGCTAACGTCCTGTCTGTCCAAACATGACGTTTACTTGGAAATAAATGTGAAGCGCTTTGATCTAATCATGCAGGGTAAATATAAGAGGATGGTGACCTCAATTTTATTAAAGTGAAGCATCCTGACAATAATCATTTTTACTTGGAAAGTAGAGAATAATTTAATAGTGAAGTGCTATTTCAAAAAAAAAAAAAAAGTTAAGCCAGGTGTGGTGACACATGCCTGTAATCCCAGCACTTGGGAGGCTGAGGCAGGATGATTGGTGCGAGTTTGAGACCAGCCTGGGCTTCAAAAGTAAGCTCAAGGCCAGCCAGAACTGCTTAATGAGACCTTGTCTCAAAAAGACCAAAAAAAAAAAAAAAAAAGGACAAATGCTAGGGGCCAGAGACATAGCTCAGTGGAATAAGTGCTTGCCTGGCAAGCGCAAGATCCTGAGTTCAATCCCTACTACCAAAAAAAAAAAAAAAGGTGCTATAGGCCAGATAGCTCAGTGGACTAAGTGCCTGCTTTGGCAAGCACAAGGTCCAGGGTTCCATCCCTGGTCCAGCATGCTGCACCAGCTCTACCCCTGGGGCACACTGAGCCTGGTACAAGTCTGGGCTTGGTGGCAAACATCTGTAATCTCAGCACAAGTGTACCAAATACATAAATTAAAAAGAAAAACAAAAAGCTATAACTGTAACTATGGGATTTTTAAGTAATTATGTCTTTTATCAAGATCCCTTTTTTGGGGGCCTGGCGGGATGGCTCAGTGGTCTAAAGCCCCTGCTTGGGAAAGCTTGGGCAGCTTCAGGGACCACGGTTTGATCCCCGGCACCACATGCTGCGCCAGCCCTGCCCTTGGGGTGGGCTGAGCCGGCCATAAAAAAAAAAAAAAAAAAAAAAAAAGAGTGAATAAACAAAGGCTCTGAAACAAGAAAATTAATAAAGAAAGAAAGAAAGAAAGAAAGAAAGATCCCTTTTTTCATCCATGAAACATTTTTGGAAGTAGTAAAGCACACACCTGCAATCCCAGCACTCAGGAAGGCTGAGATGAGAGGAGCACAAATTCATGCCCAGCATAAGCAAGTTAACAAGACCCCACTTCAAAAAAAAACCAAGACCCCACTTCAGCAATAGAATTTTACAAAGGGAAAGGCTCGGGATATCACTCAGGGTGGAGGCCTTGAGTTCAGTCCCCCAGTAGTGCAAAAATAAACATAAATAAATAACATGAACCATGAAGCTGAGAAAGAAGGACTGCCGCAAGTTAGAGATCAACCTGGGCTACATAGTGAATCCAAGGCCAGCCTGAACTACACAGGGAGACTCTGTCTCACAAATAAACAAATTCTTCATAATAATAATAATTTCCATGAAAGCTCATGAAATTTTAAGACAATAATTGTTATTACTCATTAAACATATACTATATATATATATATGTATGTATGTATATGTATTTGTTATATATTGTTTGTTTTTTGAGGCAGGATCTGACTGTACAGGCTGCCCTTGAACTCAGCATATAACCCAGACTGTCTTCAAACTTGACAATCTTCCCACCTCAGTCTCCCAAATGCTGGGATCACAGGTGTGCACCCCCATGCCTGACTGACTGTATTTTTTTGATTTACCAAATTCTGCAGTTTTATCTGACAATTTCTATCTGACAAAGCAGTCAACTGCTAGGGAAAAGGTACATGTAATTAGGAACCTAAGGATCTGTTCTAAAATCCAAGGCTCGCGGCCCAGCCCCTGCTCCCCATGCGCAAGCAGTTTGTACTAAAGTGTTCCACGGTATTTGCCCCGGGGGTAATGAAGACGCTGCAACCCGGTGGGTAGTGGACAGTGGGTGTGGTTTCGAGGCCCTAGAACCTCGCCCTGCCTCTGGCTGGGAAAGTATCCTTAGGGCTGAGGAGTAGCGCATGCGCAGAAGCTCATGCCGCTAAAAAGTAAAGAGGCCAGAGGAGAGAAGGGAAACATAAGGTTGTGGAAGCACGACGCGGAGACTAACCATGGGCTGTGTCTCTCCTGTGTGCCCGTCACAGAAGCTGCCCTACCGCAAGGCAGTGTGGGGTTCATTCGTGTCTCTCCTTCCGCCAGTGTTTGAAATCGGAGAGTATTTTTGTTTCACCTCCTAAAACAGATTGGGTACTTTGCATCTCATTCTCTTTGTAATCGTAAAGAAGGAACTGAATACCCACCAGGAGTATATGATTTTTTTTTTAGAGCGTTCTAAAAAATGTAATGGTTAACGGATTCAAAACTTGTCAAAATAGAACCTATGCATGTGTGTGTGTCGCCAGGCCCATGCTCCCTAGCTCATTCAGCATGTGACCGCTAAGCTTGTCCCTTGCTAATAGGCAGCTGGTTGTTTCTAAGCTTTTGCAAATATAGCCAGTACATGAAGAGCACTAATAATAACTTTGTCTCCGTTCCAATTCACATACATTCACACACAAGTCCATCTATATGGAAAATTCCTAGAAGCAGAATTGCTAGGACAATTTTCATTTTAAATTTAAAGATACATATGGAAAGTTATTAGAATATCAATGATGGTCAGAAAATATCATTTACAAGCTAAGTCAAAGGTATTTGATACTCAGAAAGCCAGTGATGATAAGCCCAGTATCTATGTTATAGAATAATAGTATCACAAAGCTTTTCTCCTGGAGGGTTGAGAATGTAAGTTAACAGACCGACAACTGGAGAATAAGAAGGGCTATAAGGATAGCCAATATTTTGGCCCTAGCCCTTCAAGGTCAATAAAGACCCAGGATATAAGAGAACATGTGCTGTAATATCCTATAACTCAGAGGTGTCCCAAATTTCCTGGTCAAGGAGATTATGGGACCTCAGAGGAAAGGGATGAATGAACTGCAGTGC
>PVJA010056377.1:0-10832 GCA_004027025.1 Myocastor coypus
CACACACACACACACACACACACACACACACACACACACACACATTTCCTTCTCTCTATGATGTACAGCTTTGTTTTGGTAAATAGTAAAAATTTTTGTTTTATTATTATTTTTTTCATTTGCATTTGGGGGGCATTTCACTCCTTTCATAATTGTTTTAGGTGTACTACAAAGGCAGAGAGGGAGGGACCCTCTAAAAAAGTCATAGTCTCAGGTTGATGTCAGAATTTTTTCATGTTCAAACTGAAATTAATCTTTTTATCTAGGAAACATCATAAATAGATCACAATATCTAAACAACCTATTCAAATCCTAAAATGAAATATTTAGCCGATTTTCTAGTTCTCAAGTTCTATTTGAAGAATGAAGAACTTACAGATGTTTCCTAGCAATGGGAAAGCCAATAAGAAATAGCTAATAATGAAAACATATACAGAAAAGACAGGAAATGAAAAGCTGGTTAAAGATCTATAACTATATCTATATATAATCTCAATGCTATTTTAATTATATCTCTCTAAGTATAAATGCAAAAATGAGTTCATGTTTCTTAGTTTTGTTTTTGTTTAATTACACAAAATACTGAAGATTATATTTTTTGGTAAGTACTATTTTGGGGAAAAGGTTGTAAGCTTTGGAAAGGTTTGTTATTACAACCTTAAAATCTGCAATTTAAAATTTGATTTATACTTTTAATTTCAATCTTAGTTAATGTATTAGTATAGTTTGACAATTGCTAATAAAAACATTAAGTATTATGTTTTTCTTTGGGAATGCAATGTTGGAAAATTTCTATAAAACTTGATGTTTATTCTCATGGTTTAACTTAAAAATTCTGTAATTAAAATTTCTATTTATTCATTAATTTGGATATTCATGGATATTTTATATAAGTAGTCATTTTCTTTTGTTTGTTCTGCTATTTTGTGGATTGAATTACCTTTGCTTTTCAAAATTTATAACTTTTATATAGGTACTTTACATATATAAGAAAATTAGCTCATTTCTTAGGTACTGTCTTAGCTACTTCCTCATTTCTGGGACAAAATACTCAAGACTCACACCATGCAGGGAGAAGGGTTTATTTTAGCTCACAGTTTGTAGAGATTTCAGTCTATAATTGGCTCCAAGGTGGGGCAGCATGATAGAGGAAAAGAGTTCCCATCATGGTAGGCAGGAAATAGTAGAACTTAAGGAGGAGGAGGTGGAGGGTTGTGTTCCTTCCTGTCTTAGTTACTCTTCTCTCACTGGGATAAATACCTGACACCCAAAATGAAGGAAAGAAGGGCTTATTTTACTCATAGCTATTGGAAGTTTCAGTCCATACTTGGCCACCTCCAAGGCAGACTGGCACATGGCAGAGAGCAATAGTGGTTCATGGTGGCAGAACAGCAACCAAGGCGACAGAGGCAACTAACCAACCAACCAACCAGGGCAACAGAGAGCAACAGAGTGCAACAGAGAGTCTGTTTCTCTGTCTCTTTTATGCTGTATTCAGGCTCTCTACCCCAGCATATCTGCCTCAGACCACACCCATAATAGCAACAGTGCTAAAGTCCATAATGCCAACAGTACTAAAGCACATAATCCTAGTGGATCATGAGTCAGTCTTAAACTCTACAAGTCCCTGCCCCATGACTGCATGAGGCTTTGCGGGGACAACTAGACAAACCATAACACCTCCTCAGATCGTGTTTCAGTGTCTTATCTCCACCCATCCATGTTCATCTCTCACCATCATTGCCAGCTCTAGACTTATCAATGAACTAATACAGTTTCTTTCTCTGTCTGTCTGTCTGTCTGTCTGTCTGTCTGATACACACACACACACACACACAATGTGATGTAATATTATAAACCCATGATCCAGCCTCCCAAAGCCCCATGTATGCATGCTTTAGCTTTGGGGAGAGATCTAAACATAGCCTTATATATTTTTATTTGAGTTCACATACATATTTTAATCATGTGACATGTTTGAGCAAGGTTTGGTATTTAATTTATAAATTACTAAAGTGTCTACTGTCTTCAATGTTACTATAATTTTCCCTGCATTTGTTGTCCATTATATGTGTGTTTGCAGGTGTGCCCAAGTATTAGTTTTTGTGTCACCAGGAGAAAGTATAATCTGCCCTCAATGTAAAGGAAGAGCATGGGCTTAATTTGGTGTAGGCTGCTCCAAGACAGAACCATCATGGTGAAATTGTTGCCCCAAGCTGCTCTACTTATGGTGGCTGAAAGCAAGCAGGAGAGCAACAGTGGGGGAAAGTAGAGGAGCACTTTTGTCTCTTGGTGTATCTCAAGCAGGAATGGTGGATGGAACAGGAAAAAGATAGACAAGAGACAAGAGCTAGGTTCAGGTGGAGAATTGTTTGTGTGATTGGCAAATGACTCAAACTACAATAGTAGGGGCATTTATTTATACTCTTGCAAAGTTAGTATTAGGAGACACAAGGTTGCCTAGTGACTAATGGCTGAAATGGTCCAGGAAGGATGCTTTTCTTATAACTGAGATAGGTTGATGCTTTAGACACTGTGGCCCTGTCCTGACCTCACATATCTGAACAATTTTCAGCTTCAGGTTCTCTCAACATCAAGAAGTTAGTCAGGGGCCAGTGAGATAGCTCAGCAGACTAAGCATCTTCTTGGCAAGCGCAGAGGCCAGTTTCAATCTCTGGTCCTGCATGCTGCATTGACCTCAACCCTGGGGTGCACTGAGCCCGCGATTGAGCAGGGCATGATACTGTGCACCTGTAATCCCAGTGCTGGGGAGGCAGAAAACAGGAGGATTACTAGGAGTCCAAGCTGCCTACTGAGACCCTATACCAAATACATTAAAAAAAAAGAAAGAAAAATATATCAGGAATCAGATATGGAAGCCAAATGTCACCCCTCCATGACCTTACACAGCACCACTCAGAAGTGTGGCTTATGAGTCCCCTATCTGGCTCCCAGGTGGATCAACTTGACAGTGAAGATGAATGAGCACAGCCAGTCAGTTTTTATTGTCAGATTGATGGGATAAGCAGACTTTGCAGACGCAGTGATGAGTCTGTAGCTGAATGAGCTACTAAGAGAGGGGGAAGGAGTAGGTTGAAATAAGTGTGTCCCGGGATTGTGCACGTAAGACCTGTGTATGGCCACTTGCCTTTGGGACTCTTCTCCCATCTCTGCTTCCTTAATGCCATGAGTTAGGCAGCAGTTCTGCCACGTCCTTCTGCCATGATGTTTCTGCCTTAGTGGCTGCCAGCCTTGGAATGAAACTTGTAAAGCCCTGAGTCAAAGTAAACTGCACTTTCTTTAGGCTGCAAGAGTCAAATATTTTATCCTACCATTGGGAAGCTGGCTAACACAGTGAGAGATGACATACACTGTATGTTGATCTACTGATTGGTTTGCGTGGGAGCCTTCTGTGTGGGACCATCATGGAAGAAGGAGAGTAGAGGCTGGAAAGAACAGAGATGAAGAGAAGGGGAAGGGAGAGCAAATATGGTGGAAGCATGGTACACACGCGTATGGAAATGTCACAGTGAAGCCCTTTAAGTGTCACAATTAATGCATCTTATGTGTTACATTTAAAATAAATCAACGTTTGGTTGCCAGGTAGTTACACCTTCACTATAGACTGATGGCTTCATGGATTTTTTTGCTGGTTCAATTATCAATTCTATAATACTTATTTTTCTTTGTGTAATGTCTCATGAAATTCATTGTGTTTTTTAGTTTTCAACATCACAATGATGCTGTTTTGAAATCATGTGTGTAGGTGTGTGTACATACATTTGCTTGTGGTTTTAGAAATTATATAATATTTATTTGTAGAAAAATATTCAGGTTCCTTTCCACTGTATAAATTTTTAAAGGTTGATATGACCCTTGTGCTTTTATCTTTCCATAATTTATATCTCTATTCTGTAAAAAATTTCTAGCAAACATCTCAAGTAGAGGCTGCTTTGAGAAAGTCAAATGTTTTCTAAAAAATGTCAGAGAACAGAGCTTTGAGTTGTGATAAAATATACTGAAGAAATTATGTAGGATTCGCAATGTTTAAGGGGAAGAGAGTCATCTCTGAGTTGATCCACTGTCACTCCAACCCACAGGGGCCAATGGCAGGCCTTGGAGACATAGTGCAGGTGATGTGAGCACTTAGGAGGTTCAAATCATATTGTTAAATGGAAGTAAACAACATAAAATGCCATTTCTATGTAAGTGCATTCATCCCTTCATTATATATGAAGTTTAAGAAGGCACCTAAGTGCTTTGCTATGAATTCAAAGAAAGGTGAGGTTTGGAGGTATAAACCTGAAGTTGTTAGAGAAATTTAAAATATAGTATACATACTTTTAAATGTTACACTTTATTTCTCTTTTCAGGGAGATCCTAACTTATTCAAGAGTTTGAGGAAAACAGAGTCTATTACGGCTGTATCACAATAAGATGGGCTGGAGGGATCAGCTCAGGGACAAAAGCATCTGACTGGCAAACACAAGATCCTGAGTTTGATCCCCAGGAATGCAAAAAGAAAATAATAAGTTGAGTGTAGCCAAGTTCTAGACAACTGGACATTCATGAAGCTGCATTGCTTTCTTAGGACAACACTCTGCAAGAGTCCATGAAGATATAAGAAGAAAAAAAAACAAAAAACCAAAAAAATAAAAACAGAAGCAAAACATAATGGAATTCCCCCGGAGGAAAGGGGTAAGGATTTTCTTTTCTAAAGCATTTACTTTTGTAAGCAATGGTGAATTATTTCCCTCCCACTGTGTGGTGTATATAAATTATTTAAACGTTAAAGTAAGGCTTTTGTTTCTTTTATACTCCATGAATGTCTTTCAAAGACCTGAAGCTATCTCTTTGAAATATAAACATCAAGGTAAACTCACAAACCCTGTGGGAGTTTAACTTACTCATCTAGCTCCAAAGTGTGACTACATACCTTGGTAGAAATCTCATAATTATTTTTTATTTCTTGCAATAAAAGCAATTAGACATTGTCACTCCAAATGACAAGATGTGTATAAATATGTGTAATGATAGTGCTTCAGGACCCCTCACTGGATGACTGCTTATTTATCTAGAGAACATGTCTGTATTGATTTGTATCTAAGAGAGATATGTTTTTTTTTTTTTTTTTCTACAACAGATTCCTCATGATGATTATCATTCTGGTTCAATGATTGCTTCATAATAGAACTGCTTTGTTTCTCTTTGGATACTGCAGAGAGCTTTGCTAGATTGGCAGGAAAATTTGGGTTAAAATTTCTCTAATTCCCAATCAATCTTTAGCATGCTGTGATAGGCAGATCAACAAAACAGAATCTGGTGCCTCTAAGGCTTATTTTAGCCTTTGGAAAAAATGTCTGCATCTTTGACTTACTCTCAAGGTGGCTAAAAACTACAAAGTTAGGGGAAGGAGCTTAAAAGGGAAAAGAAAATGCAGAAGAGAAACGTGTTGCAATAGCTGTATGTACCCATTCCTCCCAGCATAATTGTAAACTACATAAACTGCAAAATTGCAGAAAAAGTTTTAAAAATTTAAAAATGGAATAGAAAGTTGTTCAGCCATTTGTTAATGTTCTGCAATTGTCTTCTCTATGAAGAAAAAAAATGAAGTTTCAGGGTAGGAGTTAGTGCCGTGCTTGCTTCACAGATGTCGAAGAGAGATAGCCAGCCACTACTGGCTATAAGCAACTTTTCTTTCCCGTTAGAGATATAAACCTTTGTGTTACAGGAGAATAAACAGTAATGGTCTGTGTCTGCCTTTTCAGAAGTTACTTATTGCCCAATTTAAAGCTCTATGTGTGCAAAGAATTGTGTGGAAGTTAGCCAAACTCTGAATTGTAACACTTACAAAACATCTTCAGATAATTTTTTAAACATGCTAGTAATGGAGCAACAGAGAATAGCTGCTGGGCAGAAAATGAATGGAAGATTTAGTGGAAAGTTTGCACATTAATATTGCATGTATTTTTACAAATCACTAATCATTTCCCCTACTTAGAGAAAGTTTGAGAGGGACAAACCTTTCTAGAAAAGAAATGAGAGAAACATATATTTTTTATTCTGATTATATGAATAGGTTTTGGATCTTTTAGAAACAAGAACAATATATATAACCAGGTAAGAAGACAGTGGTTAAGACTTAGTAACTAGTGATATTCCAGGCTGGCACATGAGTTAGAGGAGGGTCCAAGAATGAGCACAATGCAATTGAAGTCCTGAGGTCATTCCCCTTCTGAAACCCCAAAAATTTACTTCAGCCTCTTTTCTTTAAATGCTGAAGTTTCCTGACCTGAGGACATATCTTTTATTATTTTTCTTTGAGGTGAGTGGAAGACATTTTTGCATTTAAAAAATTCTTTATTTCTTCATAGATACATATAAATCAAGAATACATGAAAATCCTGAAAAATCAATTATCTATGAATGAAATTGAAAGAGTAATAACATAAAACTATCAACCATCCTGATGGGTTCATGGCCAAATTCTGAAAAAAAAAAAAAAATTAGAGAGGAACTAATGCATTACTTCTAAAATGAGTGAATCTGAAAGAGAAGAATTAGTAAACTCATTTCTCAAAGCAGGCATTACTGTGGTAAACACAACCAGAAAAAGATCCAACCAAAAATGGGCAATCCCATTAATGAATAGATGAGAAACTCCTCAGTAAGATCTTGGCAAGTACAATTCATCCAATCATCACAAAGATTATATGGAATTATCAAGTAGGATTCATTTCTGGGATCCGGATATGGTTGAACTATGTGAATCAATATACTATATTCTATATATTATATTGTTTATTGTTTATGTCTAGTTGTCCCCCGAAAGCCTCATGTAATCATGGGGCGGGGACTTATAGAGTTTAAGACTTGATTCATGATCCCTGGGATTATGTATTTCAGTACTGATGGGATTATGGGTCTAGGTACTTTTGGGATTACGGGTGTAGCCTAAGGTGCATAAGCTGAGGCAGAGAGCCTGAATGTAATATAAAGACAGACAGACTTAAGATGTTGCTCTCTGCTCCCTTGGTTGGTTGTCTCTGTCACTATTTTGTTGCTGTTCCACCACCATGAACTGGATGCTCTCTGCTCTGTTCCACTCAGCCTTGGGCCAGCAAAATATGGACTGAAACCTCCACAAACTATGAGCTAAATAAACTTTTCCTTCCTTCATTTTGAGTGTCACGTATTTGTCACAGCAATGAGCAAAAAGCAACTAAGAAATATATACTGTATACTATGTACTATGTACTATGTACTATATGTTATATATCAATATATTATATGTCACATTATCAGAAGCATGGGCTAAAGCCACATGATGATTTTAATAGATGCAGAAAACCATTTGACAAAATGCAAAATCTATTTATGATGTTACCCTCCAAAAAATTGGAATAATTATTTGTTATCTCAACCTGATAAAAGCTTTTTATGACAAGTCAACAACTGCTTTCATACTAAATAGCAAAGAACTGAAAGCTTTCACTCTAGAATTAACTAGACAATGGCTGCCCACTGTCACCGGTGTTGTTTAACATGTTCTGGAAACATTAGCCAGAGAAATTAGGTAAGAAAAGGAAATAAAAGAAATAAGACTAGGATAGGAAGTTAAATTATCATTACTTGCTGATGACAAGATCCTCTACGTCAGTGGTTCTCAACCTCTGAGTCAGAGTCGCGACCCCGGTTGTGTCGAACAAACAAAACACAGGGGTCGCCTGAAGCCATTCTGAATCATAACTGTAGCAAAATTACAGTTTTGAAGTAGCCACCAAAATTATTTTTTGGTTTAGGGTCACTGCAGCATGAAGAACTGTATTGCGGGGTCAGGGAATTAGGAAGGTTGAGAACCACTGCTCTACGTAAATGAATGTAAATACTACAACAAAAGTCATCTAAAATCAATAACCAAATTAGGTAGCATATCAGGATATGTTAACATTCAAAACCTAACAGCATTCTCGTACATCTAATGACAAACTCACTGAGGGAGAAATTGAAGAAAAGACACTTGTCACAGTAGCACCAAGATAATGAAATGCCTAGTAATTAATTGAACCATGGAAATGAATGACCTCTATAGTAAAACAAAAACAAAAACAAAAACAAAAACATAGTACTCTGAAGAAGCAGATCAAAGAGGATATAAGACAGATGCTTTTCTTTACACTTCAGCTGGCAGACCCACTCAATATGACATCATAAAAGCATATGTACACACCCTCATTTCATACGAGAAACAGAAAAAGAGCTTACTGCACAGGATGTTTTTGTGTGGACCTATGTACAAAGTTAAGAAAGTACATAACACTGAATTTCAAAAGCCTGAATTTGTTAAAATTCTTGCACCATCATAAATTTTTGTATTGAGAATTCCAGCTCTGTTATGTGTGTCCTCAGTTTCTGTCAGCTGTCTCCTGGGCCTACCATAATCTTTTCATACATATCTTACACTGGATTTATGGACCCAGACCTGGCAGTGAAAATGCTCTAATACAAAAAGATCCAAGGGCTAAACATGAAAATAAGTGGATGTGAGACTTCCTTATCTCTTCATTCTGTCAGTTTTATCAGCCTGAAAGGCAACACTCATTGTAAGCCTATTATCTCTCATCCACATCTGAAAGTTTACCAGCACATTCTGAATAGAAATTAAGGTCATTCTGTCAGTGACCCAACTGAATTTCAATTCACATCATTTTTATTTTAGTATAAAAATCTTTTCTCCCAATACTTCACAATGTCCTTATTCTCATACTTGACTCATGAGTGACATGAAATTAGAATAGAAATATATTTTTGAGAGAGATGAAATGAAAGTGTGGATTGGATTGTTTCAGGGGTCAGTGTGGGAACTCTTCCCGTTTCCAGTCAGTGTAAATGAGCTAGATCATGAAACTAGCTACAAATCTAAAGAACTGATGAATTTAGAAAACAAAAAAAGCTTGGAAAACAATATGTTTCCAGCAAGAAGGAGATACAAGTAATTCATTCCTACTATATTGATATACTGCAACATGTCTAGACATTTAATTATAAACATGTATATTGTAATGGAAGATAACTATGCATGTAACAGGACACAGACATTAAGGAGGACATTCCTTTCTAATCCCCTGTTTGTACCTTTTGGAAGGGAAATGTTTATTTTATGTAATTGTATATTGCAAGTGTTTAACCTTCTTTCACTTCTGCAGCGATGTGTAGCTAAAAGTTTTTCTTGAATCTGAGAGGATACTTTTGACTTGGCTTTTTCAGTAATTTTGAAATTGATTATACTTCAGCAACTCTTAGAGATGGACTAAATATCTTTTGCATAAAGGGATGTATATGAGTTTTTTTTGCGGGGTGACAGGAGCAGAATGTTATGGTTTGGGTCTAGATGTTCCTCCAAAGCCTCACATGGTCTTAGTTAGGGCCTTTCAGAGGTGGATGAATCTAGGTTGTGCAACACTAGGATGAAGGGTATGAATCTTGGATTGATTCATGGTGCAATACTAGGATTAAGGGTGTGAGTGTTAACTGACTTTATGGTGGGTAAACATGTAGGATAAGCATATAGGAGTGGAAAGAGCAGCTGTGGATGTTTGTTAACATGTCTTGGTGCTTGCTTATTGCCTTCTGCCTGCCCTGCTTGGCTATGAGCTGTTTCTTCTCTGCAGTGCCTCTCTGCCATGCCTTGGAGCCAACTGATTAAGGAGGAAATATCTCTATGAACTGTAAGCCAAATAGACCTTTCCTCATTTAACATTGGGTGTTAAGTATTATATTTCAGCAATAACAGTAACTAAAACAGTCACATTTTACTATTTTCTAACATGAACTTCCTTTTATTTTATTTATTTATTTATTTATTTTTTGAAAGAAAAGTATGCCTTTATTCCTCGCTTTGCCAATGAGGCAGGCTTTTTGGTGATCAGTCAAAGAGACCAAATCCCATATCCTCATCTGACTCCTCCGACTCTTCCTTGGTTTCCACCTTGGCCGGGGCAGCTGCAGCAGCAGGAGCAGCAGTGGTGGCTGCAGGGACAGGGGCAGCAGCCACAAATGCAGATGGGTCAGCTAAGAAAGCCTTGACCTTTTCTGCAAGTGGGAAAGTATAATCAGTCTCCACAGACAAAGCCAGGACCCGCTTGTACCCATTGATGATAGAATGGGGCACTGATGCAACAGTTGGGTAACCAATCTGCAGACAAACGCTGGCAACATCGCGGACACCCTCCAGAAAGCGAGAATGCAGAGTTTCCTCTGTAATGTCAAGGACTTCTGGGTTGTAGATGCTTCCATTGTCAAACACTTGCTGTATGATCAGCCCAAAGGAGAATGGGGAGATGTTCAACATGTCCAGGAGGGTCGCCTCGCTGGCTCCCACTTTGTCTCCAGTCTTAATCAGCTGCACATCGCTGAGGATTTCAATGGAGCCCCTGGAGATTTTCGTGGTGATGCCCAGAGCCTGGAAGAAGGAGGTCTTCTCAGGCCCCAGACCAGTGTTCTGGGCTGGCACGGTGACTTCACATGGTGCAATGGCACCTGCACGGGCAGCAGCAGGCACCTTATTGGCCAGCAGCATATCCCTGATCTCAGTGAGGTCCTCCTTGGTGAATACGAAGCCCACATTCCCCCCGATATGCGGCAACAGTTTCTCCAGGGCTGGGTTGTTCTCCAGATGTCCTCGGATGGCCTTGCGCATCATGGTATTCTTGCCCATCAGCACCACAGCCTTCCCTCGGAGAGACATTCGGATCTGCTGCATCTGCTTGGAGCCCACATTGTCTGCTCCCACAATGAAGCATTTTGGATAATCATCCAAAAGTTGGATGATC
>PVJA010056378.1:0-10799 GCA_004027025.1 Myocastor coypus
ATTTTTTATTTTATTTATTTATTTTTTTCTTGTTTCAGAACCTTAGTTTGTTTAGTCACTAATTTTTATGGCTGGCTCAGCCCACCCCAAGGGCAGGGCTGGCGCAGCATGTGGTGCCAGGGATGGAACCGCGGTCCCTGAAGCCGCCCAAGCTTTCCCAAGCAGGCGCTCTAGACCAGTGAGCCATCCTGCCGGCCCCATCAGCAGGTTAACTTTAAATGAAATTTATTAGCATGTTTCTCACAGAGATGAGAAGTAATTATGTCAGACAGTCATTATTATCATTTTTTTAAAATTAAAAATCTATTAAGTTTATTGGTGTATTTTACATAGTGATCACATTCACCATAGGGAACTTGTATCTGCACATAATACAACTTGATGTTTCCCCACTTGCCTATTTTCCCTTTAATCTCCTCTTCCATCCTTATTTTAAAAAGCTTTGTTTTCATTTTTCCTTCTTTTTTCTTCCTCCTTCCCCTCTCTCCTCTTCCTAGAAGCCTTCCCATTTGAGCCATTTCTTCCATTTTGCAATATCTATTATACATTTTGTCCTTATTTACACTTGTGATTTCTCATACCAGAAAAACAGCGCAGTATTTACACATGTATGACTGATGTATTTCACTCAAAAGAATGGCCTTGAGGTGCATCCATTTAGCTAGAAATATCTCAAGCTCATCTATCTTTATGGCTGTGTAGTATTCTTTTGTCTAAAATAAACCCCACATGTTCTTAAACAATTGATGGGTTGTTGGGAGTTTAGGCTGTTTCTGAGAATTAGCTATTACAATTATGCTGCTATAAACAGGGATGTGCATATATCATGTAATATAATGCTTTTAATTCTTTCAGGAAGATATCAAGAAAAGGAAGAGCTGGGCCAAATGGAACCTATAGTCCTGATTTACCAGTCTAGACTCCCATCAACAATGAAAACAGTTTCCTTTCCTCTAACATCTCTGCCAGCATCTGTTATTGGTGACTTCTTGTTGAATAATTTTTCACACATTTATTTGTGGTTACTGCTTCATCTGAGAAGAGTCTGTTTATTTTAGATGCCTATTTTTGGATTAGGTCTTTAAAATGATGGAAGTTTGTCTGATTTTCTTTGAGATCTTTCTGTTCTAGATAGTAGTCCTTTGTCTGAGAATCAATTGACAAAGATATTTTCACACACTGTGAGCTATCCTTCACTATGTTGGTGATTTCTTTTTCTGTGCATAAACTTAGAACCCAGTTCTCAATTCTTTATGATGGTTGCTGTGAAATCAGAATTTTGTTAATAAAGTCTTTGCCTGCACCAATGTCTTCAAGAGTTCTACTCTTTCTATCTTCCAGAAGATTTAGTGTTTCTGTTTTTATATTTAGATCTTTGATTCATTTGGATTTTAGCTTAATGCATGGTAAAAGATGTGGGTCTAGTTTTAATCTTATCATGCAGAAAGGTAATTTTGATACCTTTGTCAAAGATTAGTTAGCTAAGTATGTTTGGAGTTGTTACTGCATGTTTTGATCCATTCTACTAATCCTCAGGTCTATTTTCTTTACCAGTACTGTGCTGTTTTTTTTTTTTTTTTTTTTTTTTAATCACTGTAGATTTATAGCTTAATTTCAAGTCTGGGATTACGATGCTCCTGTCTGCCTTTGTAGTCCAAAATTGCCTTTGATATTCTAGGTGTCTTCTGATTCCAAACGAACTTTAGGATTTCCCTCTAATTCTGTGAACTGCACTGTTGGAAATTTGATTTGGATTGCAGTAAATCTGTATAACAGTTTTGAAAGTATAGCCATCACAATATTGGTTCTTCCTACATGAGAGTAAGAGATGTCTTTCCATTTTTTGATATACTTTTTAATTTCCTTTTTCAAGGTACTGTAGTTTTAAAAGTAGTGGTGTTTTACTTCCTTGATTAGGTAATTCCTAAGTATTTCATTTTTTTGAAGCTACTATGAAAGATATTGTTTGCATAATTTCTCTCTCAGTGAGTTTATCATGTATAAGGAGTTTATTGATTTTTTGAGTGTTTACTTGGTGCCCACCTATGCTACTGAATTTGGTTATTAAATCTTGTGATAGCTGATACATTGTGTCAACTTGAGGAAGCTTGGCTGGATGGGGTCTGTTGGTTCCAGGCTGAGGGGACCCCATCCTGCAGGATGTGGAGGGCCTTCCCTGGGATGTGATTGGTTCCACTCTAGGGCCAGATCAGCCCAACTCTGCGCAGCCCAGCCCAGCTTAGAGGAGCCCAGCTCAGCCCTGCCCTGGCTGCTTCCTGCCTGGCCCAGCCCTACCCCGTTTCCTTGGAGAAGTCCTGGTTTTTGGAGGAGCTTGAACTTTGCAGCCATGCCACTTTGGAGGAGCTCTGGAGCTAGCGGAGTATGAACTAACACCTCCACAAACTGTAAGCTAAATAAACATTTCCTTCCTTCATTTTGAGTGTCAGGTATTTGTCCCAGCAATGAGTAAAAAGAAATTAAGAAAAATCTCTAAGTTTTTCAGTATAATTTTGGGGTCTTCTATGTAGAATATCATGTTATATGTGAATAATGATAATTTGACTTCTTCCTTTCCTATTGTTATTTCTTTTATCTAATTGCTCTGCCTAATGTTTTCAGATCTATATTGAATAAGAGGGGTCAGAGTGGATATCTTTAGTTGTTCATGATTTTAGAGAGGAAGCTTTCAGTTTTAGTCCATTTGGTATGATGTTGGATGTTGGTTTGTCATAGATGACTTTTATCAGATTGAGATAAAGATCACCTATTCTAATGCTCTGTAGGTTTTTGTTTTATCATAAATGGCTGTCACATTTTGTCAAAGGCTTTCTCTTCATTTATTGATATTATGATATGGTTTTTGTCCTTGATTCTGTTAACAGTGTATTAAATTAATTGCTTTACATATAAAAAATATATAAATATTATATATAATATATGTAAACTAATATATATATATATTTGATTGATTTAATTCAGACAACTCTAAACATACTTAGCTAACTAATCTTTGACAAAGGTATCAAGATTATATAAATATATATAATATGTAAATGTTATATATATGTACATATATGTATGTTAGATTGTTTAATTCTTTTTTTTTTTTTTTTTTTTTTTTTTTTTTTTTTTTTTTTTTTTTTTTTTTTTTTTTTTTTTTTTTTTTTTTTTTTTTTTTTTTTTTTTTTTTTTTTTTTGGTGGCACTGGGGTTTGAATTCATGACCTTGCACTTGCGAGGCAGGCACTTGTGCTATGGAGCTATCTCTCTGGACTGTAGATTGATTTAATTCTAACAACTCCAAACATACTAAGCTAACTAACTTTCACAAAGATATCAAGACTCTCTCTCTCTCTCTCTCTCTCTCTCTCTCTCTCTCTCTCTCTCTCTCTAGTCTCTCTCTATACATAGACTTTTTGAGACAGGGTCTTGCTATGCAGTTCAGAGTGATCTTTAGCTCACTTTTATAGTCCAGGCTGATCGCAAACTCACACCTGTCCTCCTGAATCAGCCTCCCAAGTACTGGGATTACAGGTGTGTGCCACCACGCTCAGCTGGTTTACATATATTGTAACATACCTACATCCCTGGGATGAATCCTACTTGGTCATGCTATAGAATCTTTTTGATGATGTGCTGTACTCTTTGCCAGTCATTTATGGATCATTTTTATAAGTATGTTCATTAGGGACATTGGACTATAGTTCCTCTTTCTTATCTAGGTCCTTCTCTGGGTTTGGTATCAGGGTAATTCATGCTTCCAGGAATTAATTTGAGAGTATTGCTTCCCCTTAAATTTCACTAAATAGTTTGAGAAGTAGTGATATTACTTCTTTTGTGAAATTTTTAATAGCATTCAGTAGTTAATTTATCAGGGTCTCGGCTTTTCTTTGTAGGTTTTTAACTATATCTTCAATTTATTGATTGATACTGGTTTATTTAGGATTTTTATATCTTCTTGAATCAGCTTTGACAAGCCATATGTATGTAGAAATCTGTCTATTCTACATTTAACACCGTATTAGAATACAAGTTCTTGAAGTAAGCATAGATGATCTTCAGGATTTCTATAGGGTCCATTGTAATTTTACCCTTTTCATTTCTAATTGTGTGGACTTGAGTCTTTCCTTTTTTGATGAGGTTGGGTAAGGATTTCTTGATTTTATTTAATTTTTCAAAGAACTAACTCTTCAGTGCATTGATTCTTTATATTGTTTCCTTAATTTCCTTTGCATTAACATTTTTTTTCTGATCTTTATAGTTTCCTCTCTTGTATGAATTTTGGGCTTGATCTGCTCTTCTTTTCCTAGAAGTCTGAAGTTCAACATTAGGTTGTCTATTTGAGCTCACTCTTTTCCTGATATAGATATTCATTACTATAATTTTTCCTTGTAGGACTGCTTTTCTTGTGTTCTGTACACTTCAGTATGTTGCATTTGCATTATCATTAATTGTAGAAGCTGTCTAATGTCTTTTTTTTTTTTTTTTCGGGACCCGGGTTCGAACTCACAACCTTGCACTTGCCAGGCAGGCACTTGTGCCAAGGAGCTATCTCCCCAGCCCCCTAATGTCTTATTTAACTTCATCTATGACCCATTTATTGTGCAGGAGGTGTTATTTAATTACTTTGTGTTTAAGGTGATCTTTTGGTTTCTTCTGCCATTGAGTTCCAATTTCATTGCACAATGAAATTGATAATATACATGGGATATCTCAATTCTTTTACAATTACCTAAGTATGTTCTATGCTAGTATGTGGTCTGTTTTGGAGACATGCTATGTCCTATTGAGAAGAATGTGCATTCTGATATTGAGTGTAGCACTGTACAAACACACACTAAGTCCTTTTGTTCAAAAGTTTGATTTAATTCTAAGATTGGAATGTTCATTTCTTTTGTCTATTTCACTGTCTATTTGTGACAGTGAGGTATTGATATCCCTGATAAAATTATATTAGTGTTTATTTGATTTACTCATGTCTGCTAATATTTGTTTATAGAAATGGATACACTGATAATTGTTGCATATATATTTCTGGTTGCTATCTCTTCCTCTTAGATTTTTCCCTTTACAAGGCTGTAATAATCATCTTTGTTTCTCTTAATCAGTGTTGGCTTGAAATCTATTTTGTCTCCAAATAGAATATCTACCCCTGCTGTTTTTTTTTTGGGGGGGGGGGGAGTTCCTATTGCACAGAGTATTATTTTCTATCTTTTGATTTTTAGTCTATGAACTTCTTTTGAATTAAATATTTCTTATCTACTGTATATTATAGTTTCTTGATCCATTCTGCTAATCTGTTTTTTGATTAGTGAATAGAGTCCATAACATTAGTGGTTAAAATTGATATGTATAGACTTACACTTATATTGTTTTCCTACCGTTGGCTCATTTTTATCTGTCTTTTGTTTAATTGTTTGCCATCTAGAGGGGTGGATTCATTCTTCTGTGTTCATGGAGTTGTAGTCTTTGTTTTCTCTTTCTAGAATGCCCTTCAGAACATTTTGGAGTGCTGTTTTAGTGTTCATGAATTTCCTGAGGTGTTCTTTGTCATGAAAAGCATCTCATTTCTCCAATTTTGAAAGATAGTGATGCAAGGTGCGTCAGTCTGTGTTTGAGGTTGTTTTCTTTTAGGGGTTGAAATACTTCGCTAAAGGCTCTCCTTGTCTGGAGGGTTTGTTTTGTGAAGTCAAGTGTGATTCTGATGGATTTTCCTTCATAGGTAATTTATTTCTTTTCTCTTATAAATTTTAATATTCTGTCCTTGTGTCAAACTTCTGGAATCTTGAATATTGTAGAATTATGATGTAGAATTATTTTGATCATGGCTAATTGGAGTTCTATGTGCCTCACATACTATATGTCAAATTTTTCTTTGCCAGGGAAGTTATCTGCCATAACATCTGTTAACTTTTTATTTTATTTTTGTGGTACTGGGGGTTGAACTCAGGACCTTGAGTGCATCAGACAAGCACTTATTCTACTGAGCTATTTCCCTGGCCATGTTAACTCTTTTTATTATTTGTATTATTTTCTGCTTTCTCATTGACTACAAATCAACCTCATGTTATTCTTCTTTGCATCATCTAGAATTGTTTCAATGATTTATAGTGGTCCATTTCTATATTTAAGAAATTGTGGGCCAGAGAGATAGCTCAGCAGTGTAAGCACTTGCCTGACTAGCAGAAGGTCTTGATTTTGATCACTAATACCAAACAAACAAAATAAAACAAACAAAAAAAATCCAAACAAAAACCAAAAAAAAGTTATTGTGCTTTTCATGATTGGTAATCACAAGTTGGTCTTTAAGATTCTGGCCACATGTTGGTTTATCCTGCTGTAAATAATTTCAATAGATTATTTTAAACTATGTATTTGATACAGGGTCTCACTATGCATCTCAGACTCATAGTGGATCTTCTATTTCAGTCTCGCCATTGCTGGGATTACAGTTGGGAGCCACTACACCTGGTTTTTGTAGCCAGCCCAGCATACCTGGGGCAGGACCGGCACAGTGGGTGAGGATTGAACCCACTTGTACTTGTTTGGGCAGACACCTAAATCACTGAGCTATCTCCATGGCCCCAGTGGAAACTTTAGTCTCCTGTATTAATTATATTTTGTAGATTTTATTTCTTTTGTATGCTGGGCATTCATGATTTCAGTCATTTTCTTAAGCTCCTCTATTTTGTAAATCTTTATCTGCAGTAGAGCCGCTAAGGGTGTTTTTCATTGTGGACACACTGTCTAAGCAATGTTTTGTTTGTTTGTTTGAGAAATTATTTCTGATTTGATTTTTTTCCTATTTATTTATTTGGCACAGGGCTTTACTATACAGCTCAGACTCACAGTGATTCTCTTGTCTCAGCTTCCCCCATGATAGGACTATAGGCATGCACCACCATGTCTGGTTCCAGGGTAGGCAAAACATACGGTAATGGGGATCAAACCCAGGTTCTTAGGCTGTCAGTCAGGTGCTTAGACCACCAAGCTCTTTCCTTGACCTTATGACCTACAGCCTCATTTCATTTGATTTGTTGTTACCATCTCAGAGAGGTCAGATGGGTGGCTTTTGCATTGTCCTACCTCATTGTTCCCTGGGTTTGTCTTTGGTGAACTGGATGTGAATTAAATTTTGTATAAATGTCTTCTCATTTTGTTTTGTCTCCTCCTCCTCCTCTTCCTTCTTCCTCTTCCTCCTTAATTGGCCCAGTCCCTGGTTCTTTAGCAGTGGCCCACATTTTTCTTTATTAATTAATTAGTACAGGGTGCCACTATGCACAGACTTGTATTAATTCTCCTGTCTCAGTCTTACCAGTGCTGGGATTACAGGTGTTGCACCACCAAACATGGTTTTGGTGGTTAGGTCAGCATGCCTAGGGTGGGGCCAGCGTGGCATGTGGTTCTAAGGATTGAACCTAGGTCTTTGTGTTTGCCGGGCATGTGCTTAGACTGCTAAGCTATCTCTGTGGCCCTATACAAGTTCTTCCTAAATTATGATATTAAATCCTTTTCAGATATGTGCTTAAAATAGTTTTCCCAATCTGCAACTATTTTACTTCATTGATAGTTTGCTTTGCTGTGTATAAAACTTTTTGTTTGACAGTAGTACCACTCGTTTATTTTTGTTTTGTAGACTCAACTTTTGGTGAGGTAAGGAAAGAAAGCATTGCCAAGGCCAGTATCCCAGAACTTTTCCCTCCGTTTGATTTCAGGAATTCTTTATAGATTTTAGCCTTAAACTTGGTCTTTATCCATTTCAAGTTGACTGCTATGTATAGTGTAATATAAAGATCCAATTTTGTACTTTTGTTCTTGGAAGCCTATTTTTCCTAGCACCATTTATTAAAGAAACTACTCTTTCTATCGTGTACTTTCTTAGTGCCCCTTCTCATATATTAATTGACTTCAGATGCTTGGATTTATATCTGAGCTTACTATTCTGTTGCTCTCACTCTTGCTCTCGCTCTTGCTCTTTGGTACTGGGGATCAAATCTAGGTCCTTAGCTTGCCAGGCAGGCACTTGGATCACAAAGGTAGCTCCCCAGCCCAGCCAACATTTTTCTATGACTCCTGGGTAATCTCCATCTTGTACTACCAGGAAGCACAGCTGGTTAGAGAAGCTATATCATTTTGGCTCTAATGGTGAAATCAGTAATAATATTGGCATCAAACACAGCCTCAAAAATGACAAACTGAGGTAACTGTTAATTTGCCACCTTTGACCATTTGAATAATATTTGTGGTATATATAACAAATGCAAAACAAACTAGAAAATTGTATGTAAGCTCTCAGTATACAAATTCTACCCTCAGAGGAGAAAATTTGAAGAGGAAAAGATAGAGAAATGGGAGAAGAAGTTAGAAGCAAGGCTGGAGAACAAAGGAGGACCATATGAACTTTGGGAAACTGGTGCAGAAGACAGGAGGGAAGAAAGTAGGAAGAAATAAAAGGAAGAACCACCTAGAACAACAACAAGAAAACTAGAAACTTGTATAAAATAATATCAAGGCCTGGGGAGATATCTCAGTGACATAAGCTCCTGCCAGACAAGCACAAGGTCTTGAGTTTGATCCCCGGTACCTCCCTAAAAGAAAAGATCATATGGTGAAGACTCCTCCCAAAAGAAAAGGGATAGAGAGGTATAAACAAAAGTCCCTTTCAATATTTGCCTCTGCTGTTATTGGCAGACAGTGTGTGGAGATGAGTCCAAATCTGTGTTGATTTTACTCAACAAGCTGGTAGTAGCTTTATAGTGGGATAGTGGATAATCTTAGTGACACTATACCTTTATTTATCCTGAAGTTCATGCTAATTTCTTGCAATGAGGCCAGATAGAGGTCTGTTCAGTTTGCAGCAGTCAGTATAACTTTTGTGGGCTTGAATGCAGCTGGGAGCGCTGGATGGAACCAGTAGTTGTTCTGAGTCCTGAACTCAGTTGGTGTTTGTCCAAGATGGCTCCTGGAAAATTGCCTTATTACATAGAACAACCAAATATGCTCCAATTGTCAGACTGTAAAGTGCATGCCATCCACTCTTTGTTAATTTTTAAAAACAGAGTACAAAATAATATTAAAACATAAAAATTGTAAATGATACAGAATTTCACTAAACAAAATAATATGAATTGGACAGTATTTGTTGTATTGCGCTGTTGTCTTCAAATTAGTTGTTCAGATTATCAGATATATGCATGCAAAATTGAAAGAAGAGGAAAAAATGAAAAAAAAGTTATAAGAAATCAAGAAGAGAAAGAAAAATTTGAAAACAAAGACAAAAAGGTTAACCATTAACTTCTCATTTCCATAGACCAGCAGAAATCACCAGTACAATTATCCAAACCATCCTACTTACATGCATAGATACATCTCTTTCCTCAATCCTTCTCCTGTTCTTTTCATCTCAGTAATTCCTTCCTTTTCAACAGGTTTTCTCTTTTCACAATATCTATTGTACTTTTCTGATTTTATTTACTCTTTTAGGTTCTTACACTAAGTAGATCTTTACACATGCAGATCTGATTTATTAAGATTATGGTTTCTAGTTGTATCTATTTACCAACAAAAGTCTCAAACTTATCATTTTCTATAGCTGAATACTTTATTGTGTAAAAATATCACATGTTTATCTTTTACTCAGTTGATTGCATTTGTATTACTTCCAAGATTTAGCTATGACAAACTGCACTGCTATAAACATGAGTGCACATAAATAACTGTGGTATGATATTTTCAGTTCTAGAAAAATAGGGAGAATATCTGGGTTGAATGGGAATGCTGATCCTAGCTTTTTGAGTAATTTCCATAGTGGTTATATCAGTCTGAACTCCCACCAACAGAAGAGAAGGGTTCCTTTTTCCTCACAGCCCCTCCATCATTTGTTATTCAGTGAATTCTTGATGATGGTCATTCTTGTTGGCATAAAATGAAATCTCTATGTTGTTTTAATTTGCATTTTTCAAATGACCAATGATGTTGAATGTTGTTTCATATATTTTCTTGGTATTTGTATTTCTTCATCTGAGAAATGTGTATTCATCTCAAAAGCAAATTTTAGATTAGGTCTCTGAATCTTGGGGGTTTGAATTTTAAAAGTTCTTTATATTTCTAGATAGAAAGTCTTTGTCAGAGGGGAAGTTGCCTATAATTTTTTTTCCAGTTCATGAGTCTTCTTTTTACTCTTGGAAATTTCTTTTGATGTGCAGAAACTTTTCAGAAAGATGAGATCCCAGTTGTTGATTCTTTGAAGTATTTCTCATGCAGCTATGTTTTTGTTCATGAACTCTCAATTTACTCCTGTGTCTTTAGATTTCTACCTACATGGTCCTCCAGGAGATTCAGTGTTTCTATCTTCATGTTTAAGTCTTTGATTTATTTTGACTCTAGTTTAGTGCATGTTGATAGACATAGGCCTAATTTTAGCCTTTAATATTTGGAAAGCCATTTTTTCGAACACTATTCATTAAAGAGGATATCTTTGTTCCAGTGAATATGTTTGGCCTCTTTGTCAAAGATAAGATGGCTGAATGTGTTTGTACTTGTGTCTGTATCTTCTAATCTGTTCCACTGATTCTCAGGTCTGTCTTTATGCCAGTACCATGCTGATTTTGTTGTAGTAGCTTTGTCGTATAACTTCAAATCAGAGATTGTGCTGCCTCCTGCCTTTCCTTTGTTTCTCAGGATTGCTTTTGATATTCTGGGTCTCTTTTAGTTCCAGGTGAATTTTAGGATTTTTTTTCTTTAGATCTGTGGTGTATGTTAATGACATTTTAACCAGGCTTGCCTTGAATCTGTATAATA
>PVJA010056379.1:0-10830 GCA_004027025.1 Myocastor coypus
AAAAACTTCAGAACAAAAGAATCAGTTAAAGATTAGCAAATAAAAATTCACATTACAGTCAAACCCATGGTTCCTGTGTATTAATTTCATTCAAGGTTCTCCACTTTCCAAATTCATTTTAAAATTATGAGGTTGCCTAGTCCCTTCTACACTCTGTTATGGCATTCTTGTTTCCCAGCCTTGAAACTGCAGCCATTTGGCCTGTTCTGCTTAGATAAACACCTGGAAGTACTCCTGGGAAAGATCCCAAGTCTAGACACAGCTTTAAAAAAAAAATCCACACATATGTTTCTTATTATAGGAAACTATAACTCTTCAGACAAGAGAAAATTCCCATGTCTTCAATGAGTTGCCAATTATGTCACATTATGTGATGAAGCACTTATGACTAATATATAAATAATTGTATCCAAACTGCAGAATCATAAAAGGGAAGATAAAGAACAAAAATGATTTTATTTGAACTGCTGGGAGAACTATGTTTTAAGGACAGTTCTCAGATTATGGAGCAGGAGGTTGCTTCCCACAATCTCCCCAGTAAATTCTGTTCTTATGTTTTATAACTTTGGCAAGGCTATTCGTAAGAAATCTGATTACATGACTTTAGGTTTAAAACAAAAATCTATGCATATCTATTTAGCTACTCTTTTTTCAAAAAGACGTTTGAGCTATTTCCTTCTCTTTCTCTTCCTCCTCCTCCATCTGTAAACTGTGTTCAATTCTAGGAAAAGGTACCAGGTACAGATTCAAAAGAAGAAATTCCATCAAAATACAGTGTGGTCAAGGATGGACCCAAGGAGAATTAAATAGGGGCAATTATACCAAGGCGTAGGCCACGCTGAAGAGGCTGCCCAAGTCTGTGTCCCTGGCCACGCGTCACTCAGCACAGTGACACTGACCATGTTGGCAGCTTCCCACAGGAGGAGTTTGCGCGGACACCTAGACAGAACTCCCCAGCAGGAGGATGCTGTACTGTGCTATGCAGGTCACCTGCTAAGCAAAGCTGGAGAATCACCAGGGCAGAGAAGCAGGAGGGTGACCCCTGGATGCCTCCTGCCATGCTAAGCACTAAAACGAAGACTTGTGAAAATGATTCGAATCACCTTCTGTGGTGCTTCCGGTGATTATTCAATCGGATCTGTAATCTTCTTCCATTCAGTTGAACCACCCCCTTCCGTTTCTCTTATCCATGTCTACAAGATCAGAATAAGAATGTGCTAGTCAAGAAAATGATCTGAAAGGAATAAAAAAAAATGAAGCTCAGCAGAAGAATGTATACTTACAGTACAATCTTTATGCAAGGAGGCCATATGATCTCCAGTAAATAATATTTACTATTTTCAAATGAATAATAATGACAAAAATGTTCCTGCACAGATAACTTAGAAGATTTAATAATAAATTACCACTTAATGTCTCAAAAGTAACTTTTTTTCTGAAGATGATAAGTTTTTAAATGTTTTAAACTTTCTCATTTCCATCATTAAATTTTATTTATGTAACTATAACATAGAATACTGGGGCAAAGAATGAAGGAGGAGCATTGTGTTCACATTGGAAATGAAAGATATATCACCTAGTGAATGAATACAACAAGCACTTATGGCAGATTGGATGAGATATTTAGTGCTCTTGGTTTCACAAAGTGTAATAGATAAACCTGAAGAACTTATAGGCTTCCATGGCTAGATATCTCAAGAGAACAAATTTAGCTTCAGGTGTGGTGGCTTGGTTCTGAGCTTAAATGATGCTACTATTACATTTATTGCCAGCTGAGCCTGCCCTGGGGGTGGGGCTGGCACAGCATGTGGTGTCGGGGATGAAACCTTGGTCCCTGCAGTTGCCTAAGTTTTCCTAAGCAAGTGCTTTAGACCACTGAACCATCTTGCCAGCCTTACATTTATCGCTTTTTTAACTCTCATTTGTTTGTGCTTTCTTTCACTTGGCTTCAACTGCCCTTAGTATAAACAAGTTTTCAAAGTAGCTGACAAAGACCAGGTCTGTAATTCCAGCACTTAGGAGGCTGAGACAGGAGGATCATTGGGAGTTCAAGACTAGCCTGGGCTGCCGGGCATGGTGGCAGACGCCTGTAATCCCAGCACTTGGGAGGCTGAGGCAGGAGGATCACTGCGAGTTCGAGACCAGCCTGGGCTACAAAAGTGAGCTCAAGACCAGCCTGAACTACATAACAAGACCTTGTCTCAAAAAGACAAAAAAAAAAAAAAAAAAAAAAAAAAAAAAAAAAAAAAAAAAAAAAAAAAAAAAAAAAAAAAAAAAAAAAAAAAAAAAAAAAAAAAAAAAAAAAAAAAAAACCCACTAGCCTGGGCTACAAAATAAGCTTAAGACTAGCCTGAACTGAACTGCATAAGATCCTGTCTCAAACAAAAAGAAAAAGAAAAGAATGACAAGATGGTCACCAGAAGTGCTTGTCCTATTTAGCTTCAGATTATAATCCTAAAGGAAAAGAAATACCCCAAATCCCAAATTCCCTCAAAGTTATTCCAAAAATCGCAAGCCCATATCTGAAGAGATCCCTATATCAATGTGAATGTGGCATGCTGGTTCTTGTGTCCTGGACCACAAGTAATGGCCTTACCAGCACTGCATGGGCAGAGAAGCCCTCACAGAGTAGAAAAGTACAGTAGGTGCTAATACCTGCACAAACAATGCGAACCACAATCTGCTACTATGAAATCCAGAAAAATGTCCCTTGGGCTGCGGGCCCTGCTGGCATGTGACCCAAACCATGTGCTCCGCCTGGTGGGACCCACCCGCAACCTGACATCATAAGTGGCCTGAAGTCTGAGAAAGAGCCCTGTGAGGACTCCAGGACCAGCCCTGGTGGCCGAAGCATAGGCTCTGGAGGAAGAGGTGTCAAACTCAGGACTTTGTGCTTGCCAGGAAGGCACTTATGCCACTGAGCTATTACCCTGGCCATGTTTTCTTATTTTTCTTTTCTTTAAAATGAACTGAGGGCCTTCTATAACTATTGGCTTTTTTATGAGTATATAGTTAGAAGAGATTATTAGCCCCACCGCCTTGGGAGTTACGATTTCAACAAATTCAAACTATCAAGAATACAGGTTCCCTGAAGGTGGGGCCCTGTTTAAGTGACCACAGTGTCCCCAGATCCCAATCTGGGGCTGACACATTTGGTGGTTTCTTGTGAATATTGCTAGGAGAACAAATAACTTGGTGGCTTGGCTCTGGGCCTTATTCTACTCCTGTGAACAGAACTTAAAATGTCCTACGTGGGAAAGGATCCACAGAGAGCAAAGCTTTAGCTAAAACCAATGAAAATTGTCTCAAGTTAGAGTCCTTCTTCAAGTTTTACTGTAAGGTTATCCACGCATAAATCTGTATTATGCCTCCGCCCCACTTTGGGGGAAATTCTAGGAGAGCATATCTGGATGACACTTGATGCTCCAGGTGATGCCACCTGGATTGACCATCTGAATTCTGTTGTGGATGATAGTAAAACTGTGACTCTCCCCATGGTGATCAGATTGCTGTGGCTCCAAAGGGCAGCATCATGTCTGAACCTCATAACACTGGCAATGCTTTGTCTGCTACCATCTCATGAAATGCAATGATTTTCATGAATTCTTCTATGCTTGAGTGGAGTCCAGCTTTTTTTTTTCTTTTGTAGCATTCGAAATGTAAACAGATCCTTTCTGCAGCTGATGCTATCATTGCCTTTGGATGCTAATGTTTCTGAAAGAACCTTGAATGCCCAGGGACTTTTAAGCCCTGCTGCCTGTCATCTTCAGTCCTCTTTGGACCACTTCAGCGCTGGGATTGCCAGGTTGCTGCCAGCTCTCTGTGGATCTATAATCCTGCCAGACTGCATCTGAGGACCAAGGACGTGGATGCCCTGGAGCATATGTACCCAGGAGTAACTGCACCCTTCCAAAGCCTCTCCCGCATAAGACTCAGTGTGGTGTCAAACGTTGACAAAGTGAGGACTGACTTTCTACTTGAAAAGATGGCTGAATAGGGCAAGGTCCTGGCTTTATGGTACTGCTCATGGAAGCCCATCTGTGACGCAACATGGAAGGCTCCCAGCACAACTTGACTCATGGGATGTGTTTATGGAATCTGATCTGAACTTCCATAGCCATAAATATTCCTGATACCTTTCCCATTACTTCTGTTATTCGCTGCAATCAGCTCTCTCATTACTTGTGGTGTATAATAGTAAACTGTGGTGTATAATAGTGGTGTATAATAGTAAACTGTGGAGAAACACAAAGTGTACATGAGGGTACAAAGTCTCAATACTATTTAAAACATAAGCCTGGCGGGATGGCTCAGTGGTCTAAAGCGCCTGCTTGGGAAAGCTTGGGCGGCTTTCAGGGACCTCGGTTCGATCCCCGGCACCACATGCTGCGCCAGCCCTGCCCTTGGGGCGGGCTGAGCCAGCCATAAAAAAAATGAGTGAATAAACAAAGGTTATGAAACAAGAAAAAATAAAATATTCTTTAAAAAAAAAAAAAAAACATAAGCCTAGGACCATGGGAAATACCAAAGGTAAAGTGATACCATGTATTTGCCTACCTGGACTTGATTTTTATCCTCAGTATATTTTTGTTAGTTCAGCCTTAAAGCTACAGATTTTGGAATCATTTTTCATAGTTCTTTCTTGAATCCAAGTCTGTCTGTTTGTCACTCTATCACCTCTCACCATCTATATCTGTGTTCCTGTCTGTTATGTCTGTCTGTCTGTCTGTCTCTCTCTCTCTCACACATCTGTTCTGTATTTATGTATCCACTTTCTGTGTCTTACACATCATTTTCCATGTGCTCCCTACCCCTTCTATGTAATCCACTTCTCTATGGTTTCACTCTAGGGTGTTACCATGGAGGAATCTTGATCTTCTCCTTTCAACTTGCATTCTCTTCTCATCTAGCTTTAACATCTCTTCCTCTCTCCATTTCCCACACTGTCACTTTCATTTTGTTCCCTGACTTCCAATGTGGGCTCTGGGGTAACCCTCATGAGCAACTGTAATGAAGAATAAAACTTCTAAGAAAAAAAGAAAGGAAGAAAGAAAGAATAAATGAAAGAAAGAAAGAAAGAAAGAAAGAAATCCAGAAAAATAAATCAATGAATCATGATACTTGGTCATTAAATTCTCCAGAAACTTAAGGGTAAAACTAATATTGAGAAAGCCATCAGAAAAGATGAAAGCTTTTCAAGATGAAAGTTGCAGTATTTAGAAAGCAGAAATCCAGAAAGCGAGGATACCCGGTGGAGAGGCCACATCTGGACCCAGGGCTTCTGCGTTCCCGTGCTCTTCAGGAAGACTATGCCAAAGTAGGCAGTGCTGAGCACGGTGCTCAGGCAGTCGATTATTAGATGACACAGCTGCCTGTCACCAACACTGTAATGAACAACTTTTGAGGAACAGAGTGGGACATATTCTGGGTCATGCCCAAATAGGATGGAAATAATGACTTATCTGAAAACATCATTTCGTGGGGCATTACAGAGGCCAAAACTAGATATGTAATTACCATAAAAAAGTGGCTCAAAAAAAAAAAAAAAAAAAAAACACCAAACAAACATGGCTCTAAGTATTAATGAAAACTGCCTTCATTGACTGAAAGCTAAGGAGAATGACGGGACATACAGGTTCACTTCTATGGATGAGTTCAGAAAGATCAGACACAGAAACTATCCAAGAAGAAAGTCACTGCACACAGTGCAGATGTGGTTTCCTCAAGGATTGTACATAGAACTAATGATGCTGTAATTTGTACTTGTTTCTGATAAAACAGTACATTTGTTCAAATAACTCCAGAATTTGGGACAATCTGGGTGACAAGTAAAAGAAGAGTATGAAGTCAAAGCAGCAGGAGTTATTGAGATTTATAATAGGTCCGGAAACAGGCAGCTTAAACCTTCAGCTTACAGTAATGCTGAAATGGCTGTAATTACCAGGAGAAACAGAAAAAGTCACAGAAGTTTGATTTGGGCTGAGATGATAAGTCAAAAAACAGAAGAAATGCAGTGAAGAGACACAGACAAAACAGATACACAGAGTCTCAACTGTGTAATACTCATTAGGCCATGGAAATAGTTATTTTTCAAGGTTGTACAGTTGAAAAGTGAAGGAGAGACAAAGAAAAACTTCCTTGATTTCAGGGGCAATCTAATATACTATATAAGGAACTTTGCTATGTGCAAAGGAAGATCTATTCAACAACCTCTCCTCGTACATAACACTTTAAGGTTTTAATTAGGTACTTTGCAAGTGAGATGAGACAGAGTATCGAATTCTGACCAATCACCATCATGCTGCTGGAGGAACATCACTTATCCACTCCGGAAACATTGGTGGTTGCCTGTGCTTCAAATTGTGTTGAGCACAGAAATTCAAAGATCAGTAAGATGCAAAGCCTTGACGACTGTGTGTGTGTGTGTGTGTGTGTGTGTGTGTGTGTGTGTGTGTGTGTAAACTGTAAGGTGTGGCTCCCATACAGCAGGTAGAAGGCACAGTGCAGGACCTCAGGCTCCAAGGGGCAAGGATGATGGAGAGAGATAGCCACCCAGACTTTGTTGCCTGCTTTCTAAGTACAGAGAGCAAGTGTGCCTTCCTGGGAGACAGGACAGACATTCAGGGTTTTAGGCACAGAATTCCTTTTAAGGTTCAAGGAAGCGTGAATTCTCTGGAGACCTGCATGACCCAGGAGATTCCTGTAGTGTGTGAAATACAGGTGCCTCCGGGCATCAGGGAGCCAGGCTGTGGCTCTGGGGCTCTCCTGCATCCAGGGCAGATGCTCAGGGATGGGGATGGCTCAGAAAGAAAAGCCAGGAAAACCTGGCTGAGTCCCAGTGCAAGCTACAGCACACCCGGGGTCCACAGGCCAGTGATCTACAGTCAGATCACAAGCATGCACCGTCAGAAAGCATGCAGCTAGGAGAGCACAGGTCTCCCTCAACCCTGTGCCCCACAGAAGTTTCTTCTCTCCCTCTCTGGACTCTGCAAGATAACCCCATGAAGAACAGGGGCACCTCCTGCCAGTTCTGTTCCCTTCTGGTCCTCAGCCCCTTGTTGGCCCTCCACGTACATCTGGTAGAAGGAAAAGTTGTCCTCTCCTCTGGGAGGGATGCACTGAGGAATGGAGTTCACTGGATGCAGACACTTTTGCAGGATAGCGGGAAGGCGAATTAGCTCCAGTCCTGTGGGCTTAGGATCCCCCCGTCATGACCTCATTTAACCTTGATTACCGCCTGAAAGGTCCCACTTCCAGATAGGGTTCCCTTGAAGATTAAAATTGAAACATAGGAATTTCTAGAGGTCACAGGGCAGTATACTTCTGTGGGTGGGGCGGATGAGCAGGGCTTGGGGTTGGAGAGCGATGAGAAATTGCAAGAACCACAGAGGAGCTTTGGCCAAAAATAAGCAGAACAGGACTGTGCAGAGCTGTGTAGAGTGGAGGGGTGGGGGCTGAAGGCAGGTAGTGACACAGTTGGTGTTGCCTCCAGGACACAAGCTCACTGAGTAGCCTACCTGGGGAGAGGACAGTGACCACACTAGCAGGGAGTTCCCAGGCTGGGGCTGCCTCTGTGAGTCCTGGGGGAGCAGCTGGAGGTTGAGCAGCAGGGCCAGGGCTGGAAATGCCAGAGCATGAAGCAAGGAGTAGGGGTGGAGAGCCAGGAGATGGAGCTGGAGCTGCAGAGCTGAGAGCAGGCAGGGGCCCAGGGGCGGGGCTCTGGTGTGAGGGATTCCAGGCAGGGAACAATGCAATGCTTGGCTTTGGGAGTAAGGGACTGTATTCAATTTCTGTTTCAGTAACAAGATAATCATCTCATAAGTAGCAAAGGTTTATTCTGGCTCAGGGTTTTAGTGGTCTCAGTCCCTGGTTCCTTGGCCTGCTGTTCCAGTGAGGTAGGATGCCATGATTAGAGCAGGCAGCTGAGGCAAATGCTTCACCTGCTGGCTGAGAAGCCAGGAAGAGGGAGAAGAGACTGGGTCCCCGAGGCCTTCAAGGTCCACGCCTGAGGAGCCAAGGACCTTCCAGGAGGCTCCATTCCTGAAAGCTTCCACCACTCTCCAACAGCATAAACTGGGACTGTGTCTTAAACACATGGTCCCATAGCAGTAGCTAAATGTGCTTTTAAATGCAGGATATTTAGGGATCACATAAAAAAGTGGTTTTTTAAAATGCTACTTTCAGTGATAAGGTGGTAGACCTAAGGGAAAAAGTTATTATCTTACATGATGATGTATGATATTGGTAAATTCTTGGAGTTCTTTCTGGGACCTTTCCTAGGGTGAGACTTAAAGTCAAGAGAAGGGGAAGAAGCAGGTTTGAGAAAGAATGCAGACAATTTCCCACATACTACTGTTATGGTTACACATTCTTAGCAAAGAGATGCATTTATACCAACCTGTATAGATCCACTGTGGAATTCAGAAACATTTTGGAGCAAGTTTATAAAATCTGAAATAAGAAATGAATCCTAGAGTTGTGCATTCCTACTGAGAACTTTCAGGAATACTGATTTATCTTCAACCTACTTGTCATACTTACACTTCTTTTCCCCAGCTGTATTTAAGGGGCAATAGGTCTTACAGGAATGCCCACTGCAGCCTGGCCCTGCTCTTACTATAGGTGGGAGAGCTGCAGGCAATCTGGCCTCTGCAAAAAGTAAGACTTAGAATCCGCACACCCTTTCTTTCCTGATCATGCCCTGTCATCAAAACCGGACTTGTCACCTTTGCCTGGCTGGACTTTGTTACAGATACAGCAGTATCAAGGGACAGAGCAGAGCAGAGCCACTAACCCAGCCTCCGTGCTTTAATTACATCCATCCTAGGAAGTGGAAATGTTGCTATTCTCTGTTCACTCCATCCAGCCAAGGTACCGTGTGTGTGTGTGTGTGTGTGTGTGTGTGTGTGTGTGTGTGTGTGTGCATGCATGCGTGTGTATGTGTGTGTGCATGTGTGTGTTGTTTCCTTATTTGTTTCAGCATATCTGGCACAAAGAACCCTTACTTTGGCTCAAACTTTCGACTTTACACTGAGGATACGGATTAAATAGTTAATATAATCATTGGGTAACAGGAAAAATATCCCGATTTTTGGTTGAACAGGAATGTAAGCAGCTCAAAAAAGTTATCTACTGCAGGAACGAGTTAGGCAGTGGGCAGAAAATGTTTGATCTGATGGGTTTGGCCAATTCCAAAAGTAAAAATTATGTATGTGTATGATATGTATGACATACAGTTCTGGAGTTGTATAAAAAGGGTCAATATTTTAATCAATTCTGGCACTACTGCCTTTCAAAAATATTAATTTCTTGCTGGAAATTTAATAAAAGATTCCTCTTTCTTAGTTTAGTCACGTCGTACACTTGCTGTGTTGTCTGTTCATTAGGTTCCTCATCTTTATAGCACTGAGTGGCATTCATAAATGATTTCTGATGGCTCTATGGCCAGTTAATTTTAAAGAAACTAAAGCTAAAACTTTCCCTTTAAACATAACTTTGACTTTTGCTGTTATGCAAAGCTGTCATGTGCAACGTAGTTCTAGTTGTTTTTATTTCAGATTATACAGAAAATAATGTGGATTTATTCTTTGACTCAGGAGAGATTAGGTGAATAGCATATTTAAATTTTTAAGTAGTTTGATTCTAAAGTACTAATTTCTATATTTTGCTAAGTACCTGTCACATGATCGTCATCAAATGTGGTATATATAATTTCCATTTCTGAGGATTTTTTCCAGTGTAACATGTAATTGACTTTGCATGTTTCATGGAAATATTTTAGACTGTGGATTTTTAACTCCTTCTTTGTGAGAATCAAAGCCATGTAAAAGATTCTAATTTTATTAGGTACATTTTGAAGTTTAGAGAATGGTTTCTACTCTTCAGCATCTATTGTTTTTAATTGACAAATCTCAACGTGTTTCATTTCCGACATAATATATGATAATAATCAATAGTAACATATTGCGATCTTTAGTGTTTGTTTTGAGGAACTGTGATGACTACACTCACCCGTAGAACCACCACTGAAGGAGAAACATGGCAGAGCCACATCACCTGCCACGGCCTCTGCTGTCCCTTCCTAGGCAATCCTCTTGCTTCTGTCACAGCAGTGCTCAGCAGTCTGATGCTCCCGGAAGGAGACCTTACTTCCCCTGTGTCTTAGTTACCTTTTACTCGTCGCTGGGACAAATACCCGACACTGAGAATGAAGGAAGGAAAGGTTTATTTAGCTCACAGTTACTGCAGCTTTCAGTGCATATTCGGCTGGCTCCAAGGCTAAGTGGCACATGGCAGAGAGCAGCAGTTCATGGCGGCGGAACAGCAACAATGGTGACAGAGGCAATGGAACAACCAGGGGAGCAGAGAGCAACCGCGTGAGTCTGCCTCCCTGCCTCTCTTTACATTACATTCAGGCTCTCCATCTCAGCCTATCTGCCTTAAGCTACACCCATAATCCTAGCAGTACTTAAACCACATAATCTCAGGGATCATGGATCAAGTCTCAAACTCTAGATCAGTACTAAATCACATAATCCCAATGACTCATGAGTCAAGTCTCAATCTATAGAAGTCTGCACCCATTTATATGAGACTTTAGGGGGATAACTAGACATAAACCATAACACTGTGTCCTACTGGGCTCAGGAGCACTCACTGGAAACAAACCACCTAGCATGGGGCACTTATGTGGCCAGCCTGGAGCAGCGTGCTGGGACTCGACACTCCTCACCTGAAATACTGCTGAGGCCCACAGATTCCCAGAAAAAAACAAAGGGAAGAGTAGGAGGAGAAGGAGAACGAGGAGGAGGAGAAGGAGGAGGAGGAGGA
>PVJA010056380.1:0-10833 GCA_004027025.1 Myocastor coypus
TTTATTTATTTTTTTCTTGTTTCAGAACCTTTGTTTGTTTATTCACTCATTTTTATGGCCGGCTCAGCCCACCCCAAGGGCAGGGCTGGCGCAGCATGTGGTGCCGGGGATCGAACCGCAGTCCCTGAAGCCACCCAAGCTTTCCCAAGCAGGTGCTTTAGACCACTGAGCCATCCCGCTGAAAAAAGCCCTATTTTTTTTAAAGTACCACTTTTATATTAAAAACTAAAAAGATGGGGCCTGGCGGGATGGCTCGGTGGTCTAAAGCGCCTCCTTGGGGAAGCTTGGGCGGCTTCAGGGACCACACTTCGATCCCTGGCACCACATGCTGCACCAGCCCTGCCCTCGGGGCGGGCTGAGCCAGCCATAAAAATGAGTGAATAAACAAAGGTTCTGAAACAAGAAAAAAATAAATAAATAAAATAAATAATTAAAAAAAAAAAAAAAAAAAAAAAAAAAAAAAAAAAAAAAAAAAAAAAAAAAAAAAACTAAAAAGATGCCTCCATATATTTCTGCCAAGAGGCAGAATGTTTAGAGAATACTTTCTGTTACAACTGTAGGGAAGAAAACATCTTTCATCATTTTTTTTTTTGTCTGTTTGAGACAGGGTCTCACTACACAGTTGAGGCTGGCCTTGAGCTCACTTTTGTAGCCCAGGCTGGTCTCGAACTCGCACCAATCCTCCTGCCTCAGCCTCCTGAGTGCTGGGATTACAGGTGTGCGTCACCACGCCCGGCTTCTTTCATAATCTTGATGAAAACACAAAGCTCAAAAATAACTAGGCACCGTACTTATAAATGATATAAATCAGATCTGAATGTGTAAATATCAAATTGTCACCCGAGTTAAGAACCCGAGGGGGCCAGGCATGATGGTGCACGCCTGTAATCCCAGCACTTGGAAGGCTGAGACAGGAGGATCAGTGTGAGTTCAAGACCAGCCTGGGCTACAAAAGTGAGCTCAAGGCCAGCCTCAACTGTATAGTGAGACCCTGCCTCAAAAAGACCAAAAAAAAAGAACCCAAGGGGTTGGGGAGATAGCTCAGAGGTCTAAGTGCTTCAGTGGCAAGTGCAAGGACCTGGGTTTAGTCTCCAGTACTATATGCCAAGCTGGCCCTGAAACCACTCTGAGCTACGTAGACCCTACCCTGTATGAAATAAATAGATCAGTAATAAATAAATAAAACATATTTTTTAAAAAGGAACAAACCTGAAAGAGTAAATAAAATCCACAAAGTACAACAGATACTGCGAAAGGCAAAGAAAATGTTCAAAGGGACGGAGCAACTTGGATGGGGAAAAAGAGAAAAGAAAGAGGAAAAGAATACATGTATATACACAGGATAGGTTTGATAACTGTATTGCTGATTTTTGCTGCTCTACTGAACAGTTCATACTTGTTGTTTTTTTTTGATCAATTTTGCAAGCTTATATCTGATAATCTGAATGACTAATTTGAAGAGAATATACAATATAACAACCATTGTTAATGAGATCATTAAAAAGATACAGTGCCAAGTAAAATAAGCCAGTCAGAAAGAGCTAACTACTATATAGTTCCACTCATGTGAAATAGTCAGATGAGGCAAATTCAGAGATGGAATGAGAATGGTGGTAGGAGGGGCTGAGAGGAAGAGATGGGGAGTCAAGGTTTAAGGGGTGCAGTTTTGTTTTGGGATGAGAAGAAGAGAGCTAGGGAAGGATGTACAGTAATACCAATGTACTTAACACCACTGAACTTTACATTTAAAAATGGTTAAAGTAAGCTGGGTGTGAGGATGCACATTTCTACATCCCAGTACTCTGGGAGACAAACAAGAGGAGTGGTACTAGTTTGAACATAGCCTGTATAACTTAGCAAAATTCTGTCTCAAAATTAAAAAAAAAAAAAAAAAAACTAAGGATATAGTTCAATGTATAGGCCCATTTCAAGTTCCCAGCCCCTCCCCACAGATACACATAAAGGATTAAAATAATGAAGTTAATGTTATATTTATTTTATCACAAGAAAGAAAAAGGTCATAGTGGAATACTTACACATTCAAATCATAATAATCCTTCAAACGAATTATTTCTTCAACATACCCATTGGCTACATCTGGAAATCTTACTTCCTGGAACGGAATAAATATTTTTTATTCAAGGGGGCCTGTAGGTTAGCTCAGTTATTTAAGCATCTGCTCAGGCAAATGCAGTCAGGTGGAGGGGACCAGCACTGGATCCCCACAAGCCTCACCCAGCGTGGCCTGAAGGCATCCTCAGATAGCTAAAAAAAAAAAAAAAAAAGTCCTCAAAATTTTTATTCACTAGAATAGTTTTGAGGGCATTAAAAACCATGGGACAATAACAGAAAGAAAGGCTGGGGAGATGGCTCAAGGCCTTGAGTTCAATCCCCAGCACCAACAACCCATGTCACTGTCCCCTGTGCCCAAGTGTGCTGAGCTACCAAAACTGGGCGTGGTGGCAGACACCTATAATCCCAGCACTGGGGAAGTTGAAAGCAGGAGGATCTCTATAAATCTGAGTTGGGTAGTGAGACCCTGTGCAAATACAAAATACACAACACAAAACAAACCAGAAAGAAAATGGCTAATAAGAAAAGAGAGCTCAAAAATAGCTCTGTACTGCTTAAATTTCAACATTGGCTCTCAGTTTCACTACCTAGACAAGATAATCTAGAAAGGTCACAGAGGTCATCTGGTCCTCTGTCCCACTCTGCATATTATTCACTTTCTTTTTTCAACAAATACTGAGCATCTCTGCCAAGCAATGGAATCAAAAGACAAAGTGCAATCTTAGGCCTACCCTCTACAAGCTCACACCAAGCAGGTCAGATAAAAACTGGCATAAAGCAGGCTAAGGAAACTCACTCAAAGGCAAAGTGAGGATGACTATGGACATAGAGACCCACGTTACCCTGGTAGCTGGTACCTGATGGAGTGGTGTGAGATGAAGGAAAGCTCCTAGTTTGTGCTTAAGTTCCATGTGGCTACTAAAACTAAAATATTCCTGATGTCCTTGCAAACTTATTTGTAACTTAACTGTATTTCTTTTTTAAGAATTTTTATTTTATTTATTATTTTTTTCTTGTTTCAGAACCTTTGTCTATTCACTCATTTTCATGTAACTTCTTTCAAGGGTCTAAATTTGGAGTGAGTTCAAGGACTCTGAAAAAACTGCAATGACAGTATCAGCACCATGGTAGGTCATTAGCATCCTTGAAAGCTTCCTGGAAGTTACATATAGATTAAGGAATCCCCATTCCTTATTTTTCTGTCTTCAGAGTTTATTTTCTTATCCTCTATATCTAGATACAAGCTACTTAAAATGAAGTCTATACATGTATTTTTTGGTTTCTGCAATGAAAGAAAATTCAATATATCTAAAATAATAATAAAATTAAGCAACACTTACTGTTTCTTTCACTAATAGTGCAATGAGTTCTTGATCTTCCTCAGGAGGGTCTTGCCTCCAGAGGTTTTCCAAACTGGGCTCCTGAGATCCTTGCAGGGGAAAGGCTGGCCCTGGCTCTTCATCATCGATTGCTAACTGCTGGTCTTCAAGCTCTCTTAGGTGGGTGGGCTGACGAGAAATAGAGCTTAAAATTCCATCTTGCTGGGCCTCTGGCCTTGGAAGTTCCCTCTGAAACAGAAAGGGGACGAATTCTCCTTCAGACTGCAGCTCCTGGTTTGCTACCTCATGCTGCTGCTCTAAGTAGGGATGGTTCAGCCAATAGTCTTCTTCAATGTCCTGATCACCTGCCAGGGCAATTGATTCTCCCGGATTTGAAAATAGCTCTGGCTCTGAGTCTTCAGATGATTGGTTTTCAGTATTCAAAGGATGACTTTCTGGGAAAAGGTCACTTTCTCCAAAGATAATGATTTTCTGCTCTGATCTGGAATTGACAATGTCATTTACTACTTGGTGATGACTTGGTCCAGGTTTGGGTTCTGCTTTTGTTTGATCTCTTGGCTTAGTGTATTCAGAGACTCCAGGAGGCCCAAGATTCTGAAAGTCACTGTAGTCATCCTCAGAGTCATCCTGTGCGCCAGAATCAAACAATGAGTTGTTACACACTGAAAAATAGCTTCTCTGATTTAATTCAAACGCTGCACTAGACCTTTTAGGTCTTTCTTCTCCCAATCTTTTCAGATCTTGCCACTGAGCAGCTGGTTTGATGAGAATGGGTCGTGAAGTCTGAGGTATATTTGTCTAAGAAAAAATGAAATTTAGTAACAATTCAATTTTTTCCTATTTCTGTGCCTCCTTATGTACTTAGTACTGAGATAGGAGAGGAAACAAAAAAAAATCCTTCCTCTTAAGGAAACCTCCTCTTTAGACTATAAGAATTGATATAGTTATTCATAGATCGAAATGAAGTTATAATTTGGATTATATTTAAATTGCTAAGATCACTAAAACAAAATTAACTGTATAGTAAAAGAAATAAAGAATGCTAACACAGCAGAGGAACAAAAAATGCCAAATTGGCCAGGTGTGGTGGCGCATACCTATAAACCCAGCACTTGGGAGGCTGCAGCAAAAAGCCAAATAAACGTATGAAAAGAATCAAAATCTTATTAGTAAAATGAAAATTAAAACAAGATAAATTTTTTTTTTTTGGTCTTTTTGAGATATGGTCTCACTATGCAGTTCAGGCTGGCCTTGAGCTCACTTTTGTAGGCCAGGCTGGTTTCATACTTGCACTGATCCTCTTGCCTCAGCCTCCCAAGTGCTGGGATAACAGGTGAGTGCCACCCCGACCAGCTCTAAAACAACACAACTTTTTCCTTGTAAGACTGCCAAACTTTTTAGTTAAAAGTAAGCACTGATGAAGATGTATGTGCAGATGTGTGAGAGGAATTGTATACTATCATTTAGGAGAGTAATTTGGTGCCATTTATTAAAGTATAAGATGTATATACTTATGATTAGTCAGTATGACCTTTTCATACCTATTCTATAAATACCTGACAAGGCTGGATATGCACTAATTGATTGCAGCACAAGAAGAAGAAATAACAGACATTCTAAAAGTTTTCCTTAAGAAGCTTTTAGGAAACTATTACTTACTTGATCACCAAAATACTCTACAATCACCCCAGCATCACTGCCACCCAAAAAGAGGTAGCTCAGTATGTACCGAAATAGAATTCTCATCAAGAAGTGTCATTAAGTGAAGAAAAGCAAGTTGCAAAACTATACATACACAGAATGATTATTTATTTATTTATTTAGTCTTTTTGAGACAGGGTCTCACTACGCAGTTCAGGCTGGCCTTGAGCTCATTTCTGTAGCCCAGGCTGGTCTCGAACTCACACCGATCCTCCTGCCTCAGCCTCCCAAGTGCTGGGATTACAGGTGTGCACCACCACGCTCGGATTGATTATTTATTTTTAATTTTTAAAAAGTTTACGTATTTGGTGCAGGGCCCACTATACAGCAGAGACTCACAGTAATCTTCCTGATTTAGCCTCCCCAGAGCTGGCATTACAGGTGTGCACCACCACGTCCAGTCTCAGTGGCCCAGTTTGGCATGTCCAGGGTGGGGCCTGCATGTCATGTGGTACTGGGGATCAAACCTGGGTCTTGTGCTTGTCAGGCAGATGCTTAAGACTCCTGAGCTGTTTGTCTAGCCCTGATTATTTATTAAAAACAAAAAAGATACAACAAATCATTTCTAGAAGTGTGCTCTCCCCCATAACAGTTCCTCTGAGATACTCCTTGAGAAGGAGTTAGTGAAGAAGAACCTGAACTTGAGCAATTCTGTTTCAACTTTTTTTTTTTTTTGTATTTAGGACAGGGTCTACAATGTCTATAGGATCTCACTACACAGATCAGACTCTTAAGTGATTCTCCTGTTTACAGCCTCCCAAGTGCTGGGATTACAGGTGTGCACCACCACGCTCACTCTGGCATGGCACACCGGTGATGGAACCACTGCAGAGTGCACTCTGCCTAAGCAGGTCAACTTCTATATTGAAAGCAATCACATAAGCAAAAGACAAATTGCAATAGACACCTAGTTTTAAGACACTGAAATAAAGATGTCTCTAACCTTATTTTTCTCTGACAAAATAAAGGACATAATGAGCCACATAACAAAATCTTTGATGAATCTGTGAACATCTGTCATTATAAATCACATTATATATAAGGAGCAGCCTAAAAGTGCAATGAGCTACAGACTAAGGGCAAGACATGGCATTTTGGGAACAAAAACCAACAGTCTCTTTTTTGGAACAGCGGGAACTGGAATTGGGACCAACAGAACCTCTATATGGCCACAGAGAGGTTCTGAGCTTAGACTTGCTGGGAGGCTGAGGCAGGAGAACCCAAGTTTGACTATAGCCTGGCAACATGGTGAGACCCCATCTGAAAAGTATGTTTTGAGGCACACCAAGTTGTCAGGATGGCAGGGACAGAGAACACTTAGCCAACAATCACTATGACAGATAAGAATCAGATAAACATAGGTATATATGCATGTACACAGCTCCTGAGCATCCACAGTTACAGAGTCCTCAGAAGAACCACCTGTAGCTGGGCGTGGTGGCTCATGCCTGTAATCCCAGCACTTGGGAGGCTGAGGCAGGAGGATTGCTGCAAGTTCAAGACCAGCCTGGGCTACAAAGGTGAGCTCAAAGCCAGCCTTAACTGCAGTGAGAAAAAAATAAGCACCACAACAAAAAACAAAAACAACCAGAACAGAAACTACACAGGCATCTCAGTAGTAGATACGAAGAAACGAAGAAACGAAACAACTGGGTTTTTTGTTGTTATTGTTTCTATGTTAATGTGGTGCTGGGGACCAAACTCAGGGACTTGTGCATGTAAGGCAAGTGCTCTACCACTGAGCCACATCCCCAGCTAAGAAGAAATGCCAGATGTCACACATATATTAGACTATTAGGGTAACATAGCAAATAAAACCTTGACAAACACAGAAACAAGAACACAAAGAAATAATCAAATGATTAGCTCACTGCTATAAAATCTGGTAATGGAAATGTTTTAAACCCAGGTTTTATAGAAATAATTACGCATTAAAAGCTGACAGAAGCCGGGCATGGTGGTGCATGCCTGTAATCCCAGCACTTGGGAGGCTGAGGCAGGAGGATCAGTGCGAGTTTGAGGCCAGCCTGGGCTACAAAAATGAGCTCAAGACCTGCCTGAACTGCATAGCGAGACCCTGTCTCAAAAAGACATACATACATACATACATAAATAAATAAAGTGAAATTGGGAGGTCAAAAGATACACCTAAAGATGGTAAGCCAGGTGAGGAAGACAAAGACAGCACTTGAAAGTGTAAAAGCAACTATCAGAAAAATTTAAAGAATAAAACTATGGATAAAAATTGTGGAAGCCACATATCTTCCTAATAAAGACCTCAAAGATGCAGAGAATGTATGAAAAAAAACAACAAACATAGGAAGCATACAGGGGAGCACCCAGCTGCTCTTAAAGAACTAAAAAAAAAAAAAAATTAAGAAACACGGGGTCTGGGGAGATAGCTCAGTAGAACAAGTGCTTGCCTGGCAAGTGCAAGGGTCTTAAATTCAATCCCCAGTTCCATGCCAGAAAGAGAGAAAGAGAAAGAAATATACATACATACATAATTGGTGCAGGGGCAGGGATTCGAACTCCGTGTGTGCTTGTAATCCTAGCCCTCGGGAGGCTGAAAACAGGAGGATCACTACAAGTCTGATCCATGTAGTATGACCTTGTAGACCCTGTGCTAAATATATTTCAAAAAAGGAAATATACTTAGGGGGCTGTGGACATATCCCAGAGGCATAGTACCTAGCTCGCAAGTGAAATGTCCTGAGCTCAATTCTTGGTACCCACCCTCTGCAAAGAAACGAAAGTGGTATAATCCCAACATTTGGGAGGTTGAGACAGAAAGATGGCAAATTTGCGACCAGCTGGTCTCAATACATCAGTCAATTAATTAGTAAGTAATCAAGTCACCTATAAAATTTAAAACATTCCTTAAATAGAACTAACTATATAATGAAAATGTGTTGTAAGAAAAAAAAAGGAAAGAAAAAAAGGAGAAATATTAACACTTTGGGAGTTTGAAACAAGATGAAAAACTTTGGCACAGCCCGTATAACTTAGCAAGACCCTATCTCAAAATAAAAAAAGGCTGGAGATGTAGCTCAGTGAGAAAGGGCTGTGTCTGATCTTAGTACTAATTAGAAGAAAAGAAAGATGAAGAACAAAAGAGAAGTATTGAGAATAGTGACTCAGAGAGTGCAAGTCATGACCTAAGATGAAGCCATGTGTGGTGGTGCACACCTGTCATTCCAGTTACCTGTAATCCCTAGACTCTGAAGCAAGAGACTGCAAATCTGAGGCCAGCCCGAGCCATTTAACAACCTATCTCAAAAACTAAAGTGAAAAGGGCTGGAGATATAGTTCAGGGGTTGAGCACTTACAGAGCATGTGCAAGGCCATAAATTCAAACTCCATTATTGGGGAAAAAAAAACAGAAGTCTTTTCCTTCTATGCTGAGGTAGGACATAAGCCTTGGCACAATATGCTAGGCAGACACTGTCATGGACTTACACCTAGTCCACCAAGGGGCCTATGAATCTAGCAATGGTAGATATAATACTCAAACAACACTTCTCCAAAACATGTAAAAGCCCTGGTCAGAATGTTAAAGTACAACAAAGTGAGACAAAAACATTTGCTTTAAGGCTAGCATGATGCCAAGAGGGGAAACCTAGCAAAATGGGCTCCATCAGGGACACTTACTCCCAAAATATGCACCTGTCAACTCCACACCTGACTGAATAATCAGCAGATGAACAAGACCTCTGATACGCTTATTGAGGAGCTAAGGACACAAAAACTGGAATTTAACACTGAGCTAAAGAGGAAGGTCCTGACAAATCTCAAGCCTCACAGTGAGTTCTTAAAGGGTGACACCACTGTACCACGAACAGAAAACATGCTCATGATCTCAGGAATTGAATCTCAGCTCTCTCTTGCTCTCTGGGACTTCCTGTACCTTTAATCTAAGTGTCAGTTTTTGGTAGAGAAAGATATCTATAATCTCAAATTTTTCATATACTATGACTCACACACAATAAAAAAATATAGAAGAACTTAAAAGTGATCAATGAAAACCAAAACAAATAACAGACCCCAGAAAAAGCCTACCAAGATTTATATAGCAGAATCATCAGACCTGGGTTCTAAACAACATTTAGCAAGTGTAAGGACATACAGATTAGACTGAGAATTTCAGCAGACAAGTATAATGCAGATCAAATGCAAATTCCAAAGTAGAAAAAATATAGTTCCTAAGACAAGGAATCAATATAGAGTATTTTTTAAAAAATATTTTTTTTCTTGTTTCAGAATTTTTGTTTATTTATTTTTATGGCCGGCTCAACCTGCCCCGAGGGCAGGGCTGGTGCAGTATGTGGTGCCAGGGATCGAACCTCAGTCCCTGCAGCCGCCTAAGCTTTCCTAAGTAGGTGCTTTAGACCACTGAGCCATCCTGCCGGCCCCTATACAGAGTATTTTAAATAAATATATCTGAAGAGAAAAATTAATGGAAACAGGCTAGAAGCAAATAGCCAGAATAAATCAGAGATAAAATTGAATATTAAATAAAAGAATAAAACATAAAAAGAACAATAATAGCCGGGGGTAGTGGCTCATGCCTGTAATCCCAGCACTCACGAGGCTGAGGCAGGAGGATTGATGCCAATTCGAGACCAGCCTGGGCTATAAAAGTGAGCTCAAGGCCAGCCTCAACTGCAGAGCGAGACCCTGTGTCAAAAAGACAAAAAAAAAAAAAAAAAAAAAAAGAACAATAATTTAGGTCTTAACTATGTAGCTGGAGTTCTAGAAGAGAAAGAAGAAAAAGCAGTATTTGTAGATAAACTAGGGGGTTGGGAGATACCTCAGCAGTGTAAGTATCTGCTGAGCAAGTGCAAGGTCCCGAGTTCAAAACCCACAAACATTTAAGAAGGGACAGATAGTGGGCTTGACTTCAGTTTTGAAGATTTGAACAGAATAATTTTTTTTTTTTTCTTTTTGAAACAGGTTTCGCTAATGCACTTCAGGCTGGTCTTGAGCTCACTTTATATCCTAAGGTGGCCTTGAACTCACAGTAATCCTCTGCTTCAGATATGCTGAGAGCTGGGATTACAGATGTGTGTCATCATACCTAATTTGAGGTGATGAGCTACATAGCAATCCATAACCAGAAAAACAATGTGAAAGAATGAACAAAGGAAGTTAGTAAAAGGTTTGTAAACCCTGAAAAAATACATATACTAAAAGTATACTAAAGCAGAAAAAAAATTACTAAACACAAAAGCAGAAATAAATGAATGAGAAAATAGATGGCAGTACTACCAAGTAAATCTCAAAGTTGTCTCTGGTCGGAAGACGAAGAAAAACAAAAGAAGAAAAGATAACAGTTACCTCATCAAATCAAGAAAAGGGTAGAAATAGACAAAATAAGCGAATGTAGAGGAGCTATAGACTAAGTAGAAAAAACAGGACTTCTAATTTTATTCAATGCATTCAAAATGCAAAGGAATAAAGAAAAATTTCAAACTCTCCTCACAAAGTCAGGATCACATTTATCAAAAGTTGTCAAGGAGAGCCCAGCCCAGCCCAAACCCCACCGCTGGGAGCTGAGCCTGCGCACCAGCCGCGGGTAAGCCCCTGCGCCCCTCTGCCCCGCCTCTGCGTTCCCGAGACTAACTTCCTGTTCCAGCCCAGCCCAAACCCCACCGCTGGGAGCTGAGCCCGCTTGCCGGCTGGGTCAAGATCCTTGGCCTGCCTTCCCTTTCCCCGCCCC
>PVJA010056381.1:0-10827 GCA_004027025.1 Myocastor coypus
TAGTAGGGACTAGGGAGATAAATAGTGTGCAAAAGGGGGGTGCCAAGAGATGGAGAGAAGGGGTAGAGGGTGAAGCGAAGGGGATAAGAAAAGGATTGAGGTGCAACGCCCCACAAGGAGTATGATAGTATGTCCCACAAACATGTACTAATAAAACATAACAATTGAAAAAAAGTAAAATAAAAAATATGTTACTTTTGGGGCTCTGCGAGACTTCCTTCTACTTTCAGCTCTCCCCGTATGTGCTGCGGCTGGGCGGCTTCACCCTAAGAATCCAAACACACCAGAGGTAGCCACCGCAGGGAACCCTGCAGGAGCGTGGCCGGGCTCAGAGGCAGCCGTGTCGTGGCCCTGTGTTTAGTAAAAATGTGCCTTTTGTTATTTTGGATATGTGCCCAGAATTAAATTCAGTGCTGAAAGGGGTGTTTTTAATGTAAAAAGTATCCAAAAGTTTGCCATCTTGTGGGGAAAATAAATGCATGAAGTCCTCAGTGCAGAACTTCATAGGATCTAAATGATGCTGCTATGATGATGGCGGTGATTGAAAATGGCAGAGACAGCACTGCTGTAAATGGAGCGAAGAGGGAAGAGTCCACTCGCAGGACAGAGCCCGAAGATCTCTGGGGCCAGGCCAGTAACATCTACTGATCTTCAGGGAGAGATTAAATGGATAGAGATGCGCCATCAGCTGCATTGGGGAATTGCATGGAGAACAGCAATTCGGCACAACTTTAGAGGTTAGAAGTGAAAAAATTCATGGTGCATGCCCACAATTCTCAGGAGGCTGAGGCAAGAGGATCACTGTGAGTGCGAGGTCAATCTGGATACAAAGCAAATTCAAGGCTGGCAAGACCTTCCTTTTCAGAGAGAGAGAAAGAGAGAGAGAGAGAGAGAGAGGGAGAGGAGGGGAAGGGAGAGAGGGAGGGAGAGAGAGAGAGGGAGAGGGGGGGAAGGGAGAGAGGGAGGGAGAGAGAGAGAGTATTCAGCCAGCCAAGTGTGGTGAGGACTGAGGCAGAGGATTTACATGAATTTGGGACTAATCTGAACCTGGATTATATAGTGATTTTAAACTATTTATTTTTTTTTTTTTCTTGTTTCAGAACTTTTGTTTGTTTGTTTATTTACTTGTTTTTATGGCCGGCTCAGCCCGCCCTGAGGGCAGGGCTGGCTCAGCATGTGGTGCTGGGGATCGAACCGTGGTCCCTGCAGCCGCCTAAACTTTCCTAAGTAGGCACTTTAGATCACTGAGCCATCCTGCTGGGCCCCTATATAGTGATTTTAAATGCAGCCTGAACTACATAGTGAAACTATGAAACTGATGCAGGGAGAAAAAACTGATGCTGGGTGGATGAATGACCTCCAAATGATACAGGGAAAAGCGATTTCTCAACCTGAAATATGCCCGGATGAGCTCGCGTTCTCTAAAACTGAAGAAAGAATTTTAGGAACAAATGGAGGTTATGAGCAGAATAGATTTATTGGGGGAAGAAAAGCTCCTGTCCAAGAAAGGAACAGAAAGGGGGACCTGAGCAGTTTGTCCCCGGGGAGCTGTCTCTTCCAGGGACTATTATAGAGGAAAACCACGTGGTGAGGTGGGTCTAAGGTGGGAGAGAACACAGGAACTCGCTTAGGTGGGTGTGAGGTGGGACGAAACTATTGTCAGCCAATGACATTACAAGCACCATTGCTCAGGTAAATTAGATTAAATCCAGTACCAAATGGGGAAGCGAGTCGCATAGCAAGCAGGCAAGAATACCCAACAAGGTCTCTTCCTGTTGGGGATTGGGTTAGTGACTCAACTAGGCTCTTTCAAGGTGACTGATACCTACTTAGAGTATCAATCCCTGATGCCCATCCCTAGGGAAGTATGTAGCTGTATTTGTTTACTCTTGTCTTGAGACCTGGCCCACAGAGAAGGAGTGTCCATTTATAGTTATGAAGTCACCTTGTCTTCCATGTCCTCCTTGAGGGCCTGGCCCTATCTAACCGTCTATAATATTTCTATCTACTTCTGCTGCTTACAACAGGACTACCTAGCCTCAAAAGGAAAAAAAAAAAAAAAGATGAAAAATTTCAAGTTATCAAGCAGATGGTGGAATTCTTCAGTTTTAAATAACTGAAATGAAATGGCACAACTGGATTCAGAAACTAAGGCAGAGGCCTTGGTACACTGCAAATGACAGCGTATGGTTTGACCATGCCGGCTCTCCCACTGCAGACATGTTTCTGGGTATCAGTGAACAGGGTATAAGCACAGAAAATAGATGACTTACACGTCCAGGTAAAGGATGATCCAAGACACAAGAGATGATCCATCTCTTGTGCAAACTCAGCGGGAAGATTTTGGTTGGGTATTGGTATCTAGGTCATCCTTTAAATCAATCCCTGCTCTGGGAATGAGACCGAGTGATTGGTCAGAATGGAGTTATGTGTCCATGCGGTTAGCCAATAAGCCAGACTCTGTTAACTCCTAACTCTGGCTGATTCCACTTGGCTGGAAGGCATGAACCTGGTGCAATTCTGTTGGAAATTGCATGGATGGACTTTGCAATCACTTAAGGGAAAGGAACCTGGGGGCGACTTGGAAAGAGAGTCGCCAGCAAGGACTCTGATGGCGCTGTCCCCTTCAGCTGTCCACTTGAGGATGGGAAACTGAGCCTGCAGGTATTTTTCTCATTCTTATAAATGTGGCCACATTCAGATGGGACTCATAGTCAGAGCTAGCTACAAGGAAATCCAGGGGCCAGAGCATGAGCTCACGTCAGATTCTTTTTGAGGGGAATGGACTCTGCTGTTTTTTGACAGCCCTGAAAAGAACTCTGGTGGAGGGAAAGGAGAGGCACCGCCTGCAGGCACTGGCACATGGGGGAAAGCGCAGACCGCTGAGCAGGTAGTTAACAATACGTAGGACTACCTGTGCGGAATATTCGTACCTGCCAAATACTTAATATGTGATAGTACCTCTATGATGGCAAACATTCTCTCTTTTCAAAAGATTAGAAAAAGGATCTTGAAGCCGGACGTGGTGGCGCATGGCTGTAATCCCAGCACTCGGGAGGCTGAGGCAGGAGGATCGGTGAGAGTTCGAGACCAGCCTGGGCTACAAAACTGAGCTCAAGGCCAGCCTGAACTGTACAGCGAGACCTTGTCTCAAAAAGACAAAAAAAAAAAAGAAAAAGGATCTTGAGACTCAGGATGCTCTTGCTCCAGCTGGCTCCTGTCTTTGCCTGACCCTTCTCTCTCTAGCCAAAGAACCACTTTTCCCTTCTGTGAACAGTGTCTTTTGGCAGGGAGAACAAGGGCGTGCTACAGTTCCATTAGTGTTCAGCGAATACTGGGGCCCCACACCCAGTACTGGCATCAGAAAGCCCTCTATTCAGCATCCCTGAGCCCATAAAAGCCAGCCTGTGGGAAATCTTAACTCAGCATACACACACACACACACACACACACACACACACACACAAAGCTTCAGGCTGGCTTCTCTGACATCAGGACAGCATGGTAAATGGGGTTTTCATAGCCTTTTGACAAGGATTAGTGCATTGGGTGGAGGAGAGAGCACAGATACAAGATTGTTGCTTAATTATTGCAATGTTTTGATCATTCAGAGAGGAACATGGAAGCAGCAGCATTTTCAACAGACTGTCCACCACCTGGTTAAAACATTCCAGGAGAGCTGCATGCAGTGTTGTACACCCATAATCCAAGTGCTGTGAAAGGCTGAGTCAGGTGGATCACAGAGCAGGCAGCAAGGAATATCTGAAGAGGGAGGAGAGAATCCAGAGTGCAAGCAATCACTCAAGGGAGAGATCACCCTACTCTAGAGAAGAGCACAGGGGAGACCCAGGAGCAGTCCACAGTCACCAGGCTCGGAAACAACGCAGATGCTGACGACTGCAGAGCAGACACAGCTCCTCTGGAGCAGGGAAGCCCCTGAGACTGACTGCTTGCACTTGCCCCAGGCTTGCCCCAAAATCAGGGAGGTGTCACTGCCCTCTTGGGACCCCGTTATGGTTTGGATCTAAGGTGAACTCCAAAAGATCACGTGTTCAGGTGTAGGGCTTTGTAAAGTGATCATATCATGAGGCTGTAGCCTCATCAATTAATCAGCAGTGGATTCATAATTTGGTGGCATTATTGTGAGGGGATGAAGACGGAAAAGATGGGGCCTAATGGAAAGGTGTCTTAGGCGGACACAACTGTGGGGTCTTGTTCTCTCTGCTGCTTTCCCACTTCTTGTTTCCTGGATACCGTGAGGCTAGAAATTAGAATGCTGTAAGTGGAACTAAGCGGGCCGTTCTGATGGGAGCCTGAAAAGCCAGATGCAGATAGCAATGCAGACAGTAGAGCTGCGCTGAGTTTCAGCTAGAAACGAGAACTCCAGTGGAGTTGGGCCAAAAGCCATTTGTTTTATATTCTGGCAAAGAATCTGTCTACACTCTGTCCTCCCCCCTCATCCCACCCCCCCCACTTCAAATCTTTGTGTGAGGCTGAATTTAAAAGTGTCAGACTAATTAATCTGGTGGCAGAAGTTTCAAGACAGCAGAGCATTCAGGCTGTGACACGGGTATTGCTGGCTATTTTCAACCAGATTTACAGTAAGAATTGGGCACAATAAGCAAAGTAAAATGATTGGAAAAAACTTACAGTTTAGCCAAGTTCTTCAGAAAGGAAGCCTGTGTTAAGTTGGGAACAAAAAGGGTGTAGGTACTGGAAAGATCAGTACCCTTCTTAAAAGCCAAAGCTGAATGTGCTGGTGTGCACCTGTATGTCCACCTACTCAGGAGGCTAGAGCAGGGGGACCAAAAGTTCCAGGTCAGCCCAAGAAATTTGGTAAAATTTTATTTCAAAATTAAATAAAGCTGGGAGGTAGCCCAGTGCTCAGTGTTCCCTGGGATCAATTTCTAGTATCAAGATGAAAAAGAAGAAGCAAAAGGAGGAGGATCTGAGTGGACAGTTAAGTACATTGCACAGGGACAAAAGCCTTGAGAGCTTCACTAGAACTAGCTAGCCCCCACCCATGACAGGCTAGAGGGGACAAAAGTGTAAACTCTTCCAAAAGACTGTTTTGAGAACAGAACCTGGGGACCTCCACAGGACCACTTTAGGGAGTTGTGTCTGCGGGATGTGTTTTATCGTGTTCAGCCCCCCCCACCCCCCCAGTGCTCAGAGGCTGCTGCAGTCATGGCTCACAGCAGTCCAGTTACTGCTTGCACTGGTGGCAGATCTCTGGTTCACTTGATGGAAGCTGTCACTCAGATTTCAGAGGCATGCCTGGGAGGCTCAGCAGTGTATAGCAGGGTCAAAATTCCTGTAGGCAGTCCCTGAGAATGTGGTACATAAAGCTGTAAATAGCAAAGCCGAAGCTGCAACAGAGACCTCAGGAAGCGAGACATATCAAAGCGTGTACTATCTGCTGAAGAAAGTTGTAGTCAGAGGGCAGAGCCAGGCCCAGAGAGAGGCCATGTGGGCTGCAAGCAGCAAGGCCACAGGGGAGGCGCTACCTACCCAAGCCCTTCAAAGCTCATACCCTCCCATCACATGCTGTAGATGCCAGATGCAGAGCTACAAGATTTAATGTTTGCCTTGCCTTGATCTTACATTGGTTCATTTTTCTGCCGGATATCAGATGTTTTTATTTGAAGGAATTAAAGAACTTAAGTAGATGTTCTGGTATAGTTTACAGAAAAGGTTAAGGTAGCCCCAACATACATATGCTGTCTTGGTGACATTAGCTCTCACTGTCACTGTCCCCCAGGGTATGCTTGTCAAAGAGGTACTCTGCCTTGCTGGATTCCCATCTTGCGCAGGTTGGTCATGTGGTCACCCAGCTCTTTGATGGCCTTTACCTGCTCATCCAGGTAGTGCATCTCGATGAAGTCACATAGGTAGGTGGGCGTCGTTCTTACCAATGGCCAGCTTGTGCAGCTCTGGGGGGGACTGGCTCATGGTCTTCTCCAAGTGCAGCGTGCACTCAGTCACCTTCAGCCTGTTCTCCCAGTCATCGTTGTCTGGTTCCTTGATGTCCTGAAGGAAGATCCGGCCGCCGCGCTGGTTTTGCAGCTTCATCAGCTTCTCCTCGTGTTCTCTCTCCCTGTGAGATTGGTGGAGAAAGTATTTGGCCAAGTTCTTCAAAGCCACGTCATCACGGCCAGAGTAGTAAGACACAGACAGGTAGATGTAGGAGGTGTAGAGCTCCAGGTTGATCTGGTGCTTGATGGCAGCTTCCTCATCCTGGGGGTAGCACCCGCGCACCTGCAGGGGCAAGGTGGTCATCATGGCTGTGGTGGGCAAGACTGGGCTTCTGGGGGTGCAGGCGGTGGAGAGAGAAGGTGGGCGACGGCCCGGGCTTGGTTCAAACACTGTTGAAGTTGGAGACTGTGGCGATGCTCAGCAGAGAACCACATTGGTTCAGTTTTTTACTATTCTCTTATCCCTCTTTAGGAATGGGAATGCTTGTCCTGTGATGTTATATGTTGGAAGTAGGTAGCTTGCTTTTTTATTTTTACACAGCTCACAGCTAAGAGTTTCCTTGAGTCTAGAGGAGACTTTAGTCTTGGACTTTTTTTTTTTTTTTTTTTAAGAATTTTATTTATTTTATTTATTCTTGTTTCAGAATCTTTATTTGTTTATTCACTCATTTTTATGGCCGGCTCAGTCCGCCCCAAGGGCAGGGCTGGCGCATGTGGTGCCAGGATCGAACCGCGGTCCCTGAAGCCACCCCAGCTTTCCCAAGCAGGCGCTTTAGACCACTGAGCCATCCTGCCAGGCCCCAGTCTTGGACTTTTGAACAGTGATAGAATTACTGTGGCTTTGGGGACTCTTGGAAGTGAACTAAATGTGTTTTTGGATAATGAGATGAGCAGAATGCTACAGCCTGGACCTAAGAATTCCCTCAAAGGCTCATGTGCTCAGAGGTAGGGCTTTTGGAAGATGATTGAATTTTAAGGGCTCTAACTTCATCAGTGGAATTAATCTATTGATGGATTTGTAATGCTAAGGCATTATTGGAAAGGGCTGAAGACCTAGCCTAAAGAGGCATGACCTTGAGGACTGTATCTTATCACCTTTCTCTTCCTTTGGCTCTTCCTCTCTGGCTCTTTCCCTTTGTCTGTCTCCTAGCTGCCATGAGGAGAGTCCTTTCCTTCTGTCCCATTTCCTCCACCAAGACATTTCTTTTTTTGTTTTATTTTTTATTACTTTTTTCTTGTTTCAGAACTTTTGTTTGTTTGTTTGTTTATTTATTTATTTTTTATGGCTGGCTGAGCCTGCCCTGAGGGCTGGGCTGGCGCAGCATGTGGTGCCGGGGATCAAACCGCGGTCCCTGCAGCCTCCCAAGTTTTCCTAAGCAGGCGCTTTAGACCACTGAGCTATCCTGCTGGGCCCCAAGATATTTCTATCTTTTAGTCAGCTACCCATGGACTGAAATCTCTGAAACTGTGCACAGAATTAAACCTTTCCCTCCTTTAAATTGTTTGTGTTGGGTATTCTTGTCATCACAGTGAAAAGTCGACAAGCACAAATTGTTTCATTTGTACAACACTTTCTTCAAGGCATCCTAGTGGGTGTCTGAATGTTTCCTTAGCAGGTATCTGAGACTTTTCCTGGAAGACTAATTATCTCTGCTCACAAAAAGAAACACCTAGAAAGCAGAAAGTTAAGGACGAGTCCTAGTAGCAGAGTCTGTCTCTGAGCATCCTGTGGAGTAGCTGCAACCTGAATCAATCAGATCCTGTAGGGATTTTGGGAAGCTCCAAATTCTATCATTGTAGAACATAACGAAGGGAGCATGCAGCATTTAAAAGACTATACTCTGGTTTCCAAAGAGAGAGGATGTTATCCTGAGATAATGTCCTTGTCACTCTTGACAACTGTCAGTGTACGTCTGAGGACAATGCTCCATGATGGCACATTAGGGAGTGACTCAAGCAGTGACTCAGAGTTTCTTGTCCCTGCTGGGACTGATAATGATAGCACGACTTGTTGTGGTTCTGAAACAGACAGGTAGGTGTCTAGCTCAGACTCTTAGAACAAATGACTCACCAAGATGAGTTCCTGCTCCTCCTCCTACAGAGGAGGGAGCGCTGCACCCACCAGAGGTGGAGGGCCGGTTCTGAGAGCCGCTTCATCTCTTCACAGCCTGGGTGTTCTGGAAACACTGAAATCTCCTAGCAAATTGGGGGCCAGCCTGGGCCAACTGGAACAGAAGAGCTGGGTAGAACAATGGGTGGGGCTGGGCCATGTCTGCACTATCAGAGCTGAATTCTTTGGCAAAGTATAACTCCTTGGTACCCAAAAGAAGACTCTCTGAAACATCCAGTTCCAAAGGGGGGAACAAGCAAGAATGAAGGACAGAAGTGGTTCACCAAAACACTTGTGGAGTGGGGGAGGCTTTCTGCAGCCGTTCTTTCCTGTCCCCACTTAAGACTACCAGTGAGGCCCTGAAACCCCATAGCTGCGGTGTCCTTATATGGGAAAATAACATAATAAGTTCAAGCCTCTAGGGAACTGTAAGGACTAACAAAAGAGCATATGAGGGGGCTTGGCAGGATGGCTCAGTGGTCTAAAGCGCCTGCTTAAGAAAGCTTGGGTGGCTGCAGGGACCGCGGTTCTGTCCCCGGCACCACATGTTGCACCAGCCCTGCCCTGAGGGCAGGCTGGGCCGGCCATAAAAATAAATAAACAAAAGTTCTGAAACAAGAAAAGAATAAAATAAAATAATTTAAAAAAAAAAAAAAAGAGCATATGAGAAAGCGCTTCACTGACTTAGTGTGACTTGAATATTGATTATTACAGCCCAAGTCCATGTGCTTTACAAGGGCCATTGAGCATCTGAGCTTCTATGGCAGAAGTTATAGGGATACTTTAACTCCTGAGAAGAAAATAATATATTCAAGAGAAATTCTGACCCTGAGGCATTCAAACAGTGTAAGACAGGGCAGGCAAGCACTTTCTGGAAGGCCAGTTACTGGAGCAACTCAAAGCTTTGCTTGCTCTACTCTAAAATACAAGAAGTCCTTGTGCTCTGGGGCAAACCCACAACTGACCTTCAAGGCTGGGGAACCAACTGTGGGAAGGCAATTATATATTGTCCATACACAAGCAAAGACAAGGGAGCAGAAACTCAACTACTTCCTGCTCTTCCCATTGACCTGACCAGGTCAGTGAGGCCTTGGCAACAGTCTAACACATCATCTAGGATAGATCCTGTGCACAGAGGTCACCAGTACCCTTCATGCTAAATTGTCAAATGGTCCTCTGCTTTTGTCGAGAATGAGAATCTGAGCCAGGTGTAGTGTAGTGGCATATTCCTGTGGTCCAACTATTCAGGAGGCTGAGGCAGAGGGTAGTTTGAGCCTAGGAGTTTGGGGTTAGCCTGTACAACATAGCAAGACCCCATTTTACAAAGAAAAGGGAACAAGAAAAAGAAAATGTGTGGCTGGGTGTAGGTCTAATGCTTTACTTTTGGGGACCCTGGTGATCCAGGAAGGACTGATATAGTCAGAAATCACAATAGGGACAAAGGGCAGAGTCTGCTCCATCATTCATCTAAAGTATAACTTGTATTTTCTTCTGAGGTAGTCAGGGACTTTGTTTTTGCTAGAAATCATGACTCTTCCCTTGAGCCTACATATACCTAATAGGTAACTAAAAATAGAACTATGTTTGACGTTCATTTTATAAAACTCTAGGTCAAATTCTCAGCTCTGTATATAGCCATATTAGTCAGTTAGAAAGTGTCTGTCTAAAAGTTGGCAAAACAAGGTTTATTAGTCTATCTCATTATCCTTCAGGATTGAGAATACCAGTAAGAGATTTCTATGAGCTGTGGTCACCTTGGATTCCAGCAGAGCCTCACATGACTGAGGCTGACCTTCCAATCATGACGTTTCTCTTTTGGGAAGGACATTGTCCCTCAAATCATAGGATTCCTCCCTTGGGAACCAAATTAAGTCAGGAGGATTCAACATGAACTATAAAACCGGGACTGAGACTATCCCTGATGAGCTTCTGGTCCTTGTTAGTTGACTCTTAAAAATGCCCTCTCTGGGGCCCAGTGGGATGGCTCAATGGTCTAAAGCGCCTGCTTAGGAAAGCTTGGGTGGCTTCAGAGACCACGGTTTGATCCCTGGCACCACATGCTGCGCCAGCCCTGCCCTGGGTAGGGGGGAAGGGGGGGCCCGGTGGGCTGAGCTGGCCATAAAAATGAGTGAATAAATAAAGGTTCTGAAACAAGAAAAAAATAAAAAAATAAAAAAAAATAAATTTAAAAACAATGCCCCCTCTGATCCTCTTCCCCAGCATGGCCCTTCAGGTTAGAAAGCGTTCCTATCTTTCCTTACCTTGCAGTTAAAGCTTTTGCCTGACAGCTCATGCGATCCCCTTAGTTTTTACTTCCATTACCATGCCAGTCAGCTGCAGGACCGTCCTTCCAGATTGAGGCAATTCTAGGAGACAGTAACAGCTTCTTCATCAGTGTACCTTTCATAGATAAAGAGACCAACCCAGGGACCCACCCAGCTGCCTAATCCTAACTCACCCTCCCAACACCCACTCTACTCTCTTAGGCCCCTCAGAAACTGCCGCACACACCCCTGACCCTGAGTTGTCCTGGAGATGTCTGCTTGGCCTCCCTACCCTTGACCTATAAGAAACTTAGAGGCAAGGACCGGTTCTCAGTGTCCAGTGCAGCACTGGTATACAGTTCATGTCAATCATTGCTTGCTGAATGGATGAGTGAATACATGAATGAATGAGTGAAATAAAGGAAATACTTTGGGATAAAAACAAGTATTAGAAAGAATTTCAGACCTCTAGATGTCA
>PVJA010056382.1:0-10817 GCA_004027025.1 Myocastor coypus
ATTGAGCCCAGAGCCTTCCCAATGCTAGGCCAGCACTGTACTACTGAGTTTACTTCCAGTTGTAGCTTTTGTATGAGACAGGGTCTCACTACGTAGCTCAGGTTAACTTTGAACTATGTAGCCCTGTCTGGTGGCAAACCCCCAGTGATCCTCCTGCCTCAGGCTCTTGAGTGCTGGGATTACAGGCACGCACTACCGTGCTGAGTATGCACCCTTGCTTTCGAGATAGCCTTCCTAAGGGTGCCTTTTAGGTGTCTTCCCTCACTCACACTCCATCAAAGTTTAATGCCACAGCTAGTCATGGTGGCACCTGGCTGTACTCACAGAATGCTGGGAGGTTGAGGGGTGGTGGTAACGTCTAAATCCAGCCTGGCCCATTTTGCTGCAACTTAATATTTAATAATATTTCATTTCAAAATGAAAATGGGGCTTGGGATGCATCTCAGTGCAAAGCCCCTGGGTTCAATCCCCAGTCTACACACACACAGTGCCACAGTCATGCTATATATCTTCGTGTCCCCTCCCTTCCTCTCCTTCCCACCCAATGTACTTTCTTCAGTGCAGGAGGACATCCTCTTCACCTGATGAAACGCTACCTGGTGTGAGGAAGGAGAGCTTCACTCAGAAAGGCGTAAAAATTCTTCCTGAAAGAACCTCAGGCTTTTCTTCTAGGATGACCTACATGCTAAAACACGTGAGTAGGACATCAATAAATAATGGCAGTACTGTGCTATCCTTAGGTCCCTTCATACACTGCACCCTCAGCCAAATCCTTCTATGAAGACTGATGGATGCCAGGCAGCACCAGTCTCAAAATTCGTCACCCCTAAAGATCTCTTAGGTCCTACAAACATTCTAAGAGGTAAGGCCAGGAAAAGACAGCATGGGCTCCACTCCCTGAGACCCGCTTCCAAGGCGGGGGTAGGGGGGGTTGGGGGTGGAGGGTGGAGTTATATATCTTCCCTTTCCTAGAGCGGCTGGGGGAGGCGTACTTCCGGTCTGTGTCCGGCAGATCAGGCAGTGCGTGGAACCGATCAGAGGGCACCGGGCACCTGATTTCCCGTGGGCGGCTTCGAGGGCCGGTGGGGTGGGGGGGTCTACAAGCTGCTAGTGGGAGACCAGGTCGTGAGGCGGGGCCTGGGATAACCGGGGTGTGGTCCCGAGGTAGGACCCTAGTTGTCAGGGGTATCTGTGATTAGTGTGAGTGACGGTCACCGTGAGGTCGAAAGAGGCGTGGGGACGGAGCGCTATTTGTAGCGTGCCAGGGGCTCGGTGATACAGCGGGATTTTTGGAGGGCACTGGGCGTGGCCATGGGCCTAGAAGACTGGGGCGTGGTCATAGCTGGTTCTGTGAATGGTGTGGGCGTGGCCAGCGAGCGGGCTCTAGGAAGGTGTAGGGGCGAGGTAGGCAGCGTTATTTTCCAAGGACTGTGGGGTGAGCTTCCCGGATGGGGCGACACCCTACCATTAGCCTCGTCGTGTTCCCCGCCTTCCCTAGTTTTCAGCTCCAGAAAGCTCAGCGGTCCCAGTCACTTCGGAGGCTTCCTGGGACAAATCCCAGTACTAAGAGAAAAAGGAGGTGAGAGAAAATCATCCTTTCATTTATTCGTTTCTATCTGTAGGTCCTTCTGCCTTTGCATCACATTCAGTGTCCTGCTGGTGATGCCTCGTCTCCATATCTCTGCTCCACTTCCCACTAGGAGAGGCAGAGGGAAGCCTTAAAAGCGAAGGGAGGAGTGGCTGGGGAGATAGCTCCGTGGCGCAAGTGCCTGCCTGGCAAGTGCAAGGCCGTGAGTTTGAACTCCAGAAAAATGAAGGGAGAAGCTGAGCCCCCCCACCCTAATCACAGAAGGACCCTCTGGCAAGATAACACCTGAAGGTGGGGACATGGAGCATGGAAAGCAGCATCTTGGCCACTGTCCTCACCTGTCCTGTTTGCTCTCCGAGGGCAGCCTGGGCAATCTTTTCTTTTTTTTTTTCAGGATTTATTAATTTGTGTATTACTAGGACTTGAACCTAGGGCCTGCTAGTGGAGCTACCTCCCTAGTCTTTTTGTTTTTATTTTGAGCCAGGATCCACTAAGTCACTATGTTGTCCAGACTGGGCTTGAATTTATGATCCTCTTGCAAATTACAGACATGTACCACCATACGTAGCTACATTCAGACGTTTTAAAATCAGGAAAAAAGTTTCATCCATGGTAGGGGCCTGGAGGGAAAGAGTAGAGACCAAGGCCACACCGTCTCCAAGTCAGCTGTGATACCTCAAGATGGAAGCGGACCTGGGCAGGCCTGGAAGTCCATTTCAGGTGTCTAGTGGGCTGCTGTAGGGTGAAGGTGGCCTATAGTGCATCCTGAGGACTGCACAGTTAAGTCCCAAGAAGCAGGGCATGGCAGTTGAGCTGTGAGAGGAAGAAGAGATGAGAAATCCGCTCTAAGCCAGTGGAATTACCAGGGAGGCACCAGATGTGGAGCCTGAAGCCAGGGGATCCACAGGCCAGGCAGGTACAGGGAAAAGCAAGGAGCCCAGGACCTCAGACCTCAATGCCCATGGGAACATCCGTCTCTCACTGCCTCAGCTGCTACAGATGGCATGGTCCCCCCAACTGGGCCTTGCAGCCAGGCTCTGTGCACTCCCTTGAAACCATTCCCAGCCCTGCTGCCACTTTGATCTCCCTGCCCCAGCCTGGCTTCCTGTCAGCCCTCCCCTTGTTGGCAGGTAGGGCTGCCTGGGAAGCACCTTCTTGCATTCCCACCAGGCAGTCTTCGCTGCCATCCACTCTCAGCTGACCTCTGGGTCTCTGTCTATGGCTGTGAGATGACCAATGCCGGTGGCTGCGCACGCCTCCCCTCAGCTGTGCCAAAGGAGAAGTAATTACCAAACGAGATCTGAAGGATGCCAGAAACTATGTGGGAGGGGTGGAAAGGAAACAAGAATGCAAAACCTCAGAGGGGTGTGTGTTGACTTGAAGTTATGTCAGGAGAGGGGTAGACACTGAGGTCACCCTGTGTGGGGAGCAGAGAATGGAGCTTTCAGTGTGCCTAGGAAGAAGATGGGCCCAGAGTTTACCTCAGAGGTGGTACAGGGCACTGTTAGGGTGATCTGTGATGGTGAAAGAAAATGTATTTGGGGAGCTGCTCTAGGGAGGTAGGCCCCCAGGGTGAGGTGACAGACATGTCGCTATCAGCAAGATGCTTTTCAGGGATACTTGTCCACCTCTAGCAAATGCTATCGCTAAGTGCCTTTCCTTCAGGCCATTTATTTATTTATTTATTTATTTATTTATTTGTCTTTTTGAGACAGGGTCTCACTATGCAGTTCAGGCTGGCCTTGAGCTCACTTTTGTAGCCCAGGCTGGTCTCGAACTTGCACCGATCCTCCTGCCTCAGCCTCCCAAGTGCTGGGATTACAGGCTTGCGCCACCACGCCCGGCTCTTCAGGCCTTATTTTAAAGCCGTAGGTACTCTTGCAGTTTTCCTGTGCTAGGCAGGAAAACAGGCTGAGGGAGGTGAGGTGACTTGCTCAGGACACATGTTGTTATGGAATCCCCAGATGTGACTCTGAAGTCTATTTCGTGTGCCCCCTTCCAAGGCACTGATTTGAGGGGCCTTCAGGAGGAGGGCAAACTAGTGCAAGGGTGGAGGTTGGGGCTGACCAAAGGGGGAAGAGGAGGGGCAGCCAGTCAGCAGCACAATGAGTGGACAAAGCTGAGAGTGCTGCCAGCAGGGGATGGAGGTGATGCTCTATCTTCAAAAGTCAGCAGGGGGGGCCCCCCCGCAGGATGGCTCAGTGGTCTAAAGCTTTCCTGCTTAGGAAAGCCTAGGCAGCTGCAGAGACCATGGTTCAATCCCCAGCACCACATACTGTGCCAGCCCTTCCCTCAGGGCAGGCTGAGCCGGCCATACAAATAAATAAATAAACAAACAAAGTTCTGAAACAAGAAAAAAATAAAATTAAATTAAAAATAAAAATAAATATTTAGAACGTAAAATTAATTTGTAGATCTACAGTAATAAACAAGTAGCTGCAACTCAAGTGGCGTAGTTATTTGCCACGGGTCTTGAGAAAAAAAAAAAATTCTTAAAAAAAAAGTTAGCAGGAAGGTGGGTGAACCATCCTTGAACTTAAGTATAGGGACTCCCTGGTAGTACCAGGCTCATGATAAAGGAAGTAGGGGTAGGGGCCCTCCAATACCTGGCTCTCAAAGAACGTGAGGTCAGGGCAGCTGCAGACAGGGCTGAACCTGGTGGGCAGGCAGCTCTCTGGCACCGTCCTAGCACTGTACTAGACATAGAGGCCAAGCTCCATTGAGTTGGCCTCAAGAGCAGCTGCTATCTGGACCCCTCCCTAGCATACCCACAGGGCTCAGAATATGCTCTCCTTCCTGACCCAGGCCAACCTTGCTAGATGTCCCCACCAGGCTGAGCAAGGTATAGGGTTCCAAAGGAGATCCTAGATTTTTCTTTTTCAGGGTGGGGGGGTTGTACCAGGAATTGAGCTCAGGGTCTCACACTTGCCAGGCAGATGTTCCACTGAGCTACATCCCTGGGAAGATTCTAGGTTTGAGGGCTACTCCCACCCTCCTCTCCTGAGAATCTGCTGGGAAAACTGGGAGATTCTTCAGTTCAAGAAGCACCTGCCTCTCAGGTGGGACTGAGTCTTCTGGACAACAAGGCCTGTGGTTCCGAGACATGGTGAGTTTTGAGGATGTGGCTGTGTACTTCACTTGGGAGGAGGTGCAGCACCTGAGTCCCCAGAAGAAGTCCCTGTACCTGGATATGAAGCTGAAGAAATGCCACACGCTAAGGGTGGTCACCAGATGGTAAGCCTCAGTCTCCAGTCCATGTCAGGGTGTCTCAGTCCCAGCATGGAGTGCCCAGTGGAATCTTTAGACCACTGAGCCATCCTGCCTGGCCCCCATGGCCCTGTTTTACATTCTCAGGTGAAGTCAAATTGAAACAGTTAACTCCGAAGGAAAAATGTTTTGGAAAATAATTACAAGAAGTAACTCAGAAAGTTTCCCTAAGAGGCAATCCAGAGAAGTCCAAGTCTCAACTAGTTTATGGGACTGAGACAGCTGCAGACTCATAGTGGGGGGGCTCACAATAAAGGGCAAGAGGAAGTTCTTTTCCCAAAAGAGAGGTTCAAGGCAAGTGACCAACTTTCTCCTCACAACCAGTATAGCAGAGAAAGATGAGAAATGTTCAAAAATTAGAGAAAAACATGTCTCTTGGCATAAGTCTTCTGCTAGTCAGAGGGACAAGCCAGGACAAAGAGCCACGAGATGGATGACACATGGCCAAGGCTTTCTATGGGAAGCCATTCTGAGTAGACAAGAGGATCTGGTGGATCAAACTCCTTGGATGGATGGCATGTATGTGGAAAATCAGCAAAAATTCAGACCTCGGGGGTGGGGAGATAGCTCCGAGGCACAAGTGCCTGCTGGGCAAGTGCAAGGTTGTGAGTTCGAACCCTGGTCCCACAAAAAAAAAAAAAAAAAAAAAAAAAAAAAATTCAGACCTTACTCAGCATCAGAAAACATACTAGCTGGGTGTGGTAACACACCTGTAATCCCACCACATAGGAGGCTGAGGCAGGAGTTTGGTCATGTTTTTCAGAAAAGCCTGGGCTATATACTGAGACCTGTTCATATAACCAGTGTAGGGAAATATTCAGTCACTACTCAGTCTGATGAAGAGAAACCCTATGTGTAATGAATGTGGCATTTGTGCTTTCAAGAGGGCTTGAGGGCCAGCCAAATAGCTGAGCTGATTAAAGTGGCTGCTTAGGCAGATGTAGTCAGCCCTGCCTCTGGGACACCCTGAGACTTGGATTGAGACTGGGTGTGGTGGTGCACACCTGTAATCTCAGCTGTTTGGGAAGCTGAACACAGGTGAGTCACTATGAGTCTGATCTACATGGTGAGACCCTGTAGACCCTGAAGACCCTTAGAAAAAAAAAAAAAGAAAGAAAGAAAAGAAAAGAAAAAAGGAAGGAAGGAAGGAAGAAAGAAAGAGAGAAAGAAAGAAAAAGAAAGAGAAAGGCTTCAAAGCTCGTGAAACAACAAAGAATTCACACTGGAGAAAAACCCTGCAGGCATACTGCATGTGGGAAAGTGTGAATTCAAACTTTATTAAATACAAGTTGAAACATACTGGAACGAAACCCTGAAATGTAATGTGTGGGAAAGCCTTTAATCAGAAAGCAAATCTTATTAATTATCAGAGAATTCATATAGGAGAAAAGCCCTTTGCATGCAGAAAATATGGGAAAAGCTTCAGTCAGCCATCACTCTTAGTTCACTCTCACAGGATGGATTCTGGGGAGAAGCCCTACAAATGTGAGAAGTATCTGAAAGGCTTTGGTCAAATATCAAACCTGCTTGATCATCAAAGAGTACACACTGAAAAGAAGCCCTGTGTGTGCACCAAGTGTGGAAGAGGCTCTACTCAGAAGTCACACTTGATTTAGCACTGCAGAACACTTTCAGGAAAGAAGTCCCATGAATGTCACCAGTTTGAGAAATGCTTCATCCAGAGTTCAACCCTTATCAGATGTCAAGTTACCCCCAGTATGGAGCGTGCACGCCAGTTAAGTGAATGTGTCAATCTTTTGGCACAAGCTGGTCTTCTGATGACTATCTCATAAATTCTGTGGGGAGAAACCCTTCTTTTTGTATAAGACAAAACATCTAAGAACGAAAAGAAGGCAGAAAGAGCTTTCTTGTTATGGCTCATTATGCAGTGTCAGGGTCCTTAATGAGAGGACCTGATGGATGTGATAAATGCAAAAGAGCCATTTTGTTGGAACTCACACCTTTTTCACAAAGAGATTATTCATATGGGTGCAACAGAAGCAAAGGCTTTGGCATGCTGTGGACAAAAGGCAGAACTCTGAGGACTTAGCCGGGCGTGGTGGCGCACGCCTGTAATCCCAGCACTCAGGAGGCTGAGGCAGGAGGATCAGTGTGAGTTCCAGACCAGCCTGAGCCACAAAAGTGAGCTCAAGGTCAGCCTGAACTGCATAGCAAGACCCTGTCTCAAAAAGACAAAAAAAAAAAAAGAACTCTGAGGACTACCATTGTCCGCTGTTTATTTATTTATTTTAAAAAATAAAAAAGTAAAAAATAAAAAATATTTTTTAATTTATTTCTCTTAAACTTCATTTATTTGTTTGTGTTATGGCTGACTCAGCCCGCCCTAGGGTGGGGGTACGCAGCACGCAGTGCCAGGGATCAAGGAGCGGTCGAAGCGCTTGCCTTAAATTTCCTCCGCAGGCGCTTTAGACCACTGAGCCATCTCGTTGGCCCTGCTTATTTAAATAAACTGTCCCAGGGCTGGGGAGATAGCTCCGAGGCACAAGTGCCTGCTGGGCAAGTGCAAGGTCGTGAGTTCGAACCCTGGTCCCACCAAAAAAAAAATAAAATAAAAAAAAAATAAATGAATAATAAATAAACTGTCCCAATGAGTTCTTGCCTGTGGGTGGTTGTGCTCTATGGCTGTATGTTGTGGATTGGTGACAAATAGTCTTAGAAGAAGCCAGTGATCTATGACGATGTGACCTGATACCAAAATGGAGACCCAGAGAGAAGCAGGTAAGGAAATGAGATGCACAGGAAAAGTAAGGCTGCCAACTAATATCTATCCCCAGGGTGGCTGCTTTATCTTGGGCAAAATTTTTAAGTAAGGAGGTTCACAGTGATGCCAGACTATTTAATTATACATTTGCAGACAACCTCTTGTTCTGTCTCTACAGATGGTCAACCTCATCTGCAGTGGTTTGTCCCCCAAATGCTCAGACTATAGTTTAGCCCTTATTGTAAGGTATCAAGGTAGTAGAAATCTAATCTGGCCTTGTGTAGAGGTGAATCCTTTAGGGATGATTCAGGTAATTAGGGTGGAGATTTGTGATTGAATTCTGGTGGCTCTACAAGAAAAGGGACAGAGACCAGAAGATGTACATACATATACACCTTTATCTATGGCCTGTGACATCCTGGCACCTGGGCAAGCAGGAGATAAGCAGGTAGCCATCCACTCATGATAGAACCCCCTCTTTTCCAATGTATCACTGATTCTACTACTGTTTCTATCTCCTGTCTGTCCATGTGAATGCACTTTCTATATGTCCTTAAAATTGTTTTTTGCAGAATTCATACTATATTCTTGTTCCTCTCTCCCTTTCTTCTCTCCCCTTCCTTTTCTTTCTTTCTTTCTTATTTCTTTCTTTTCTTGTCTTTTTGAGATAGGGTCTCACTGTGCAATTCAGGCTGGCCTTGAGCTCACTTTTGTAGCCCAGGCTGATCTCAAACTCATACTGATCGTCTTGCCTCAGCCTCCCAAGTGCTGGAATTATAGGTGTGCACCACCATGCCCAGCTCTCCCCTTCCTTTTCTTTATCTTTCTGACAGGGCTTGAACTTCTTGGCTCAAGTGATCCTCTCATCTCAGCCTCCCAAGTGCTGTAGCTGGCACTAGAGGTGCATGGCACTAGGCCTGAATGAAATGCATGCTATTGTTTGGTGAATGTGATTTTAATTTATGTATTATGTTGGCCAGATTTCCATTACTATGTTCAACAACTGGGGTAATAAACTTATGCAGAGAAAAGATTCATTATGACTCAGTTTTTACAAGTTTCAGCCCATTACTTCTAGGTTTGTATCTGCAGATCATGGTGGAAACATACAGAAAAATACAACTGCTTACCCTGTGGCCAGGAGTTCAAAGAAATAAGAGGGGAGTGGAGTCCCATGATGTCTTCAAGGACTTGGTCCCAATGCCAGGAAGACTTTGGATCTCCCACTAGGCTTTGCCACCTTCTGATAAGGCCACCCTTGGGACCAAGACTTTGCCCTCATGAATCTTTGGGAGACACTTACGATCCAGACTATAGGACAGGGCTGGGACATAGCTCAGTGGTATAGCACCTGCCTGTCAAGTATAAGATCCTCAATTTGATTCCTGGTACCCACAACAAAACAAAAAACTGTACCATTTAGAGTGATATAAAGCTAATTTCATCCTGGCTGCCTTCCTTTATTCCCTTCATTCTTTGTCTTTATTGTTGTTTGTTTTTAGGACTAGGGGTTGAATCCTCACTCCTTTTTATTTTTTCTTTCCAGATGGTCTCACTAAGTTGTCCAGGCTTGCTTCAACCTTGTGACATTCCTGCTTAGCCTCCTGAGTAGCTGGCATTACAGATGTGCACCACCACAGTTCATTTCATTTACTTTTTTATGCAATCCTGGTCTATGTATATCTAGTTCATTGTCTCTAATTGCCATGTAATATGTACTTCAGGTTGCATCCTTGCATTTTATATACCTATTTATTGCCTGTCTTGGTTACTTTTCTCTTATTGCTGGGACCAAATACCCAATGCCCAAAATTGAGGAAGAAAATGTTTATTTAGCTCACAGCTTGTGGAGGTTTCAGTCCATACTCAGCTAGCCCCAAGGAAGACTGGCACATGGCACAGGGGAGCAGTTCATGGCAACTTCTCATGTAAAGCGGCAAGAGCAAAAGGGAGGAGTAGCAAGAGCAAGTCTGTCTTCCCTATGTTACCTTCAGGCTATCCGCCCCAGGCTAGGTATAGCAATAACATGCATAATCCCAGCACTGGATCATGAGTTAAGCACAAACTCTAGAAACCTGCCCCATAACTGCATGAGGTTTTAGGGGGACATTGCCCCCAAATTGTCTCTTAATCTCCACTGTTTCAACATCCCCAAGCATTTCTTTTTTACAATTTTTTAAATTTTGAGATAAAGTCTTTCCAACTCAGTAAATTGCCCAGATTGGTTTCCAATTTATGGTCTTTGTGCCTGAGGGCTTTCAGAATGCTGGGATTACAGGTGGCTGAATATCTTCTTACATGGTCTCTAAAATACTATGTGAAAATCCCTTTAGGTTATATACCCACAAAGGGCTTGCCTGTCCACAGGATTTGCTTAATTCCACTGTCTTCAGGGCCATTGAGATAGCTCAGTAGACTAAGTGCCTGCTTAGGCAAGCACAGGGACCAGGGTTTGATCCCTGGTACTATATGCCATGCCAGGTATGCTGAGCCAACCATTGAGACTGGGGTGTGGTGGTACAAGCCTGTAATCCTAATGCTGGGGAGACAGAAAACAGGAGGATCGCTGAGCTGCATAGTGAGACCATGTACCAAATACATTAAAAAAAAAAATCCTGTCTTCCACATGTGTCAAGGTGCCTGAACTGATACAGAGTCACAGTAGCAGTACTGAAGTATTCTCCATCCACTAGACCCTTACGAATACTTACACAGTTTTCTTATTGTTTTGCCCGTCCCATATGTGCTCAGAGGCACATCACAGTTTCAATTTCCTTTTTCTTTTCATTTTTTAGTTTTCTTTTGAAACAGTGTCTTGCCCTGTGGTTTGGACTGGCCTTGAACGTCCAGTATAACCAGGCCAGCTTCAAGCTTGTTGTAATTTTGCTTCAGGCTCTCAAAAACTAGATTCAATGGGGCCCGGCAGGATGGCTCAGTGGTTTAAAGCACCTGCTTAGGAAAGCTTGGGTGGCTGCAGGGACCGCAGTTCGATCCCCGGCACCACATGCTGTGCCAGCCCTGCCCTTAGGGCAGGCTGAGCGGGCCATAAAAATAAATAAACAAACAAACAAAAGTTCTGAAACAAGAAAAAAATAAAATAAAAATAATTCTAAAAAAAATAGGTTCAATTTCATGGATTCCAAGTAAGTTTGATGATCTCTAGTACCATCTTGGCTTTTCTGTTTTGTGGATTTTCCCCATATTATTTTACTTGCTTTTTTTTTTTTTTTTAAGAATTTT
>PVJA010056383.1:0-10845 GCA_004027025.1 Myocastor coypus
CAGCGCTGTGTGTGGGCTGCGGGGAAGGAGATTGGAACGGAGCATGTATTCAAGGCCTTCTTTTTCCTCCTTGAGATCGGGGGACCTGGCAGAAGCACCCACGCACTGGATGGCTCCCCTGGTCATGGCTGCCACATCTGAGAGATAGGACTAATCATATGTGGTCCCAAAGGCCATGCTCAGGGTGGGGCCTGAGGGAAGGGAGGAGAGAGACTGACCTTCTACTCTGGGCCCTTCCTAAACTAACACCTTCCTAAACTGTGCCCAGGGTGTCCTCTGGTGCTGGCAGCCCTAAGCCTTGGCTTGAGCTCTTGGACTCCCTCCCTTTGGTGGCCCTGGAAAGCTCTTGCCACACTTCTGATCATCCCAAAGAATTTCAGAACTGCTTCAGAAAACAGCAAGAATGATGGGAGAAGTGTTTTGGAAGGGGATTCATGGCATGATATTGTGTACAGTGACAAATTTGCTTTAACTTAAACATTCACCATGCTAGCTAGCTATTGATTGATTGATTGATTGATTGAGATACAGAGTCTCGTAATGATCCTCCTACCTCACCCTCCCCAACACTGGGATCACAGGCATGTTCTACTACACCCAGGCCTGCACGGTGTACCTGAGGTTCTGGGCCTGGCACAGCAGGTGGTACTGGGGATCGAACTCTGGTCCTTGTGCTTGCCAGGTAGGCACTTAGATAGCTGAGCTAACTGCCCAGCCCTTACCATGCTTTTCAACCACTCCTTGTTCATTGCCCTGGCGGCCAGCTAGGCCCGAGGCCTGCCATTCACCACAGTCCCACTGGGAAGGGCACACTGAGGTCCCAGGAGCAGGTGATGATGGAATGGCAGAGCCAGGGCCAGAACGCAGGAGAAATGTTCTCCCTTCTAGAGCAGAGCCTTGATCTTGAGCCTTTCTAGACCAGAGCCACCCGTGGCTCCCCCTCGCGCTTCATGTCAGCTGTGGCTTAGGCACTGTGGGAATCTCCATGGACAGGGTCCACAAGTTCCACAGAGTCTCAAAAGCAAAGGGGACGAGCGCAGTTGTTGAGCCTCACTGGTTATGCCCACTGTGTCGCTATGATGGGGACTCCGGGTTCAGGAAATGCCCAGGGAACTCAAGAGAATTCTGTGCAGCCTCCCCGTGGGTCCTTTCCTGGGCTCTGTGGGGTGCGTGGCTGGTGGGAGCCTGGGAAGCAAGGTGCTCTCTCTGCTCATCTGGGGCTGGGGCTGGGGCTGGGGCTGGTGGGGGCAAAGCCCACAGGGACCAGCAGGCAGTTCAAATGCTCTGCCACCACTTAGACATACAACGCTTTTGTGCAAATTAGAAAAAAGCACCCTCACCAGGGGAGAAAACCACAGAAAAATACCCCCTCTAAGCCAGCGAACGTCAGAAAGGGCCCTTTCTTCAGGGTGGGCCTGAACTGGTGTCCCCACCCCTACCCCACGCCAAGACTCAGTGCTGCCTCGGCAGCTCCCTACCCCAGCCAGCCAGTCTGCCCTCCACCAGGCCCCAGTCAGCTGTGCACACCTTCTGCCCTGGGCCCCTAGAAACAGGGAGCTGTTTCCAGGGTGACAGAGCCGGGAAAAAGCCAGGCTGGGGCCTTAAGGCTCTGAAATTGTGAACTAGGGCAGAGCTGGGGCAGCATCTCAATGAAGCTGCTGACAGACTCTAGGCCTCACGCCAGCTACACACAGGCACAGTGAGGGGAACTCAGGCTATGCCCAGCCCTAGAGACAACAGAGCAGAGGGGCTGCGCTGGGAAGCCTGGGAGGCCACAGCCTGGGCCCCATTCGGTGCAGGACATCACGGAGCCCTGTGAGGGCTGGGCAGCTGAAGGGACATTGCACTCTGTCCTGGCCAGAGTGAGCCGGCATCTCCGTCTTCTCCGCATTTCTGGAGAAGTCCATCCTACCTGCTGCTTAGGGCCATGTAGACCTTCAGAGGACCCTGGATCTGAGCCCCCCCCCCCAGGTTCTGGTCAACTCCAGTGGGGTCCGGCATCATTTTTGTGTTGAAACTCCAGGAGTTCTGCCATGTAGGCAGCCAGGGTAGGAAGCCCACTGCATCGGTTGTTAGCTTCCAGGGCTTCCTCCACAACAGATGGCCTGGGGGCCCCTTTGTCTGGATGGTGCCTCAGTTCTAGCTCCCCTTGCTGACTAGGAGCCATTAATATATCAAAGAGTTTTTCAAGCAAAAAATGCAATTTCTGGAAACTTGGGAATATAATAAAATATTTTCCTACCTTCTAAGTGGGTTTCTTTGAGATGAAATATTTTGCCTACTATCCTCATGTAGTTAGTGGTAGAGTACGGACCCAGATGTAGGGCTCTCGCCACTTTCTTGTGCCTGCATTCACACACTCATGGACATACGTGTGCACACACATGTATACCCATGGGCACACATGTGCACAGACTCACAGACATACATGTGCACACACTCATGGACACACATGTGCACACGTGTATACCCACTAGCACACATGTGCACACACCCACAGGCACACACACTCATGAGCACACACATGCACACACCCATGGGCACACACATGTACACACAGGCACACACATACACACATTCACAAACGCACACAGGCACACACATACACACATTCACAAACGCACATATGCACACATTCTCGGACACACAGCACTCCACACGCCTGGCATCTGCCTTACTCAGCAGGGTGCTGTTCTCTCCACTGCCAGGTCCTGTCCTGCTAGGGGTGCCCCCCACCCCCCGCCACACCCCAACCTGCTCCATCCTCTCTGCTTTCCATGTGCCTCCTACACTGTGGTAGAAGGCCCTTGTGCTGCTCAAAAGGAAAAAACAACTGGGATGAGGGAAGGGAGAAAGAAAGAAAGAAGGGAAAATAACACCTATCTATCTACTAAGGTAATTGTACTGCTAATTTCTATTGATTTATTGAAAAGAACAGTTAACACTTTTTAAAAAATTTTTGACCAATTTTACATGCTTATGTCTGGTAATCTGAAGATTACTTTGTATTACTTTGAAGATAATAATAAGCAATATAACTACCACTGTTGGTTTCCTACTATCTTGGTCTGAAATTCTGTATCATTGTCACTGTTTTTTAATTTTTATTCTCTTTAACATAAAAAAAGAGGGGCCTGACGGGATGGCTCAGTGGTCTAAAGTGCCTGCTTGGGAAAGCTTGGGTGGCTTCAGGGACCACGGTGCAACTCCCGGCCCCACATGCTGCGCCAGTCCTGCCCTCGGGGCGGGCTGAGCCGGCCATAAAAATGAGTGAATAAACAAATAAAGATTCTGAAACAAGAAAAAAATAAATAAATAAAATAAAAAATTCTAAATAAATAAATAAATAAAATAAAATAAAAAAAGAAGTGCTAGGGATGCTAAGGAGATAGCTCCGTGGCACATGTGCCTGCCTGGCGAGTGCAAGGTTGTGAGTTCAAATCCTGGTCCCGCAAAAAAAAATAAATAAATAAATAAATAAATAAAAATGAAATAAAAAAAGAAGCCGGGTGTGGTGGGGCACGCCTGTAATCCCAGCACCTGGGAGGCTGAGGCAGGAGCATCAGTGCAAGTTTGAGACCAGCCTGGGCTACAAGGCCAGCCAGAACTGCACAGTGAGATCCTGTCTCAAAAAAATAAAATAAAATAAAATAAAAAAGAAGGGCCAGCAAAATAGCTCAGCAATCTAAAGCACCTGCTTAGGCAAGCTTAGACAACTGCAGGAACTGTGGTTCGATCCCCGGCACCACGTGCTGTGCCAGCCTCACCCTCAGGGCAGGCTGAGCTAATCATAACATAAATAAATAAATAAATAAATAAATAAATAAATAAATAAATGTTAAAAACAAAAAGGCAAAAAAAAAAAAAAATCTTTAAAAAATAAAATAAAGGTCCCAGCAGGATGGCTCAGTGGTCTAACGTGCCTGCTTAGGAAAGCTTAGGCAGCTGCAGGGACCAAGGTTGAATCCCCGGCACCACATGCTGCGCCAGCCCTGCCCTCAGGGCAGCCTGAGCCAGCCATAAAAATAAATAAATAAACAAACAAATGAAAGTTCTGAAACAAGAAAAAACTGAAAAATAAAATAAAATAAAATAAAAAAAGAAACAAAAATAAAAGAAGGCCCTTGCACCTCAGTGCTCATGTGGGTTTTTGTAAAGCCCTGAGGAGGCCCCTCATTCCTGACTTCCTGGACCCCTCGAGAGGGAGCAGGGCCTGAGTCCTGGGGTTTGGCCTACACAAAGCACTTCTGAATTCGAGGAATCCACATGAGGACATGTGGGGGAGGAGAGAGCCTGTTTTCTATGACTGAAGCTCATTAGGTCCAACCCCAAGCTTTCCTGAGAACAGCTGTATCCCACGAGGAGCTTCCTTAGATTTCCTCAAAACCCTCCCAAGGCCAAGGCTGCTCCTACAGAGTGGTCCTCTTCTCTCTGGGCTCTCATTGCAGTGACTCCTGCTTCCCGCGGACACCTACAACTATTTTTTTTTTTTTTTTTGGTGGGACCAGGGTTCGAACTCACGACCTTGCACTTGCCCAGCAGGCTCTTGTGCCTCAGAGCTATCTCCCCAGCCCCCGACACCTACAACTAAAGGCTGCCCCACCCTCCTGTCAGCACCGACCACCCCTCATCCCCACCTCCACCCCATAACTTTCTTCCTCCCTAACAGACCAGCCAGAAGGAAGCCAGACAGACAGTAAAAACCAGAGAGGAACAGGAAGAAACAAGGGGCCAGAGAGCATCATGGGAGTGAGCAAGGCCAGCCTTAGGGTAGAGCTCAGCGCTGGCAGGAAGAGGGCTTGCTCATGGTTTTGGGAGACAGGCGGTGGCACTTGGGAAGTCTGGCTGGGCCCCAAGTGAGCCGGTGGGGGGTGGGGGAGCAGGCCAGTGTCTCAGAACCCAGGAAGGCTGATGCTTCATCTTGGCAGAATAACTGCAAAACCCACCTGCTTTTTAATTTCTCTTCCCAATAATCCAATCATATCTCCTGTTATTACTCCATTTTCTGCATGAAGCAGCAGTACAGTGGCTAATCTTGACCATCAGCCCGACTGGATTGAGAAATGTCAGCAAAACCAGGAAAGCTCTCTTTGGAGTACTCTGCCAGGGTGTTTCCAGACCTAACGGGCCTGTGGGATGGCCAGTGGTGTGAAGAGATTTGCCCTGAATGTGGTCTGCACCCCTGAAACAGCCTGAGTTCTCAGAGTCCACGTGAACACGTGTGGGGGAGGAGAAAGCCCATGTTCTATGACCGAAGATCATTAAGATGAACCGTCACCTTTCCTCAGAATGGTTGTATCCCATGAGGCACTTCCTTAAATTTCCTCAAGTCCCTGTCACACCCCTTGCCGAGGCTGCTCCTATATGGTCCCATCCTCTCCGGGCTCTCATTCCAGGGTCAAAATCAGCAGCTCTCCTCTCATGAGATGCCCTGAGGCTGGGGCTCCTACTTCCCCGTGTGTTATGGTTGCTGTCTAGTTGTCTCCCCGAAGCCTCATGCAAGCAGGGGGCGGGGACTTCTAGAGTTTGAGACTGACTCTTGATCCACTGGCATGATGAGTCTTAGTAATTATGGGTTTTAGTACTACCGGGATTATGCATGTCAATGTTACACCCAGACCGAGGTAGAGAGCCTGAATGTAATATGAGAGAGACAGAGAAACAGACTCTGCTGCTGTTGTTGCTGTTCCGCCGCTGTGAACTGGATGTTCTCTGCCTGTTCCACTCAGCCTTGGAGCCAGCGGAGTATGGACTGAAACCTCTAGTAACTGTGAGCTAAATAAACCTTTCCTTCCTTCATTTTGGGTGTCGGGTATTTGTCCCAGCAACGAGAGAAGAGAGTAACAGACACAGTGATGCCTGTAACTAAGGCTGCCTCACCCGCCCTGTCAGTGCCCACCCCACCCCCAACCTCCACAACACAACTCTTTCTTCCTCCCTAATAGCCCAGCCCAGATAGGGCAAAAGTGGAAGAAGGAAGAAGCTCACCAGCGCCCCCTCCTTCCCCTACCCTCCCCTCTCCTGCCTGGCGGCTGAGAAATCAGCCACCTCCCACATCCTTCTGCCCTGGTGCTATTTCTCACCACAGCCCTAAACGCAATGGGCCCAGCTGGCCGTGGCCTGAGACCTCAAAACCGTGGGCCAGAATAAACCTCTCCTCCTTTAAGTTGGTTCTCGCAGGTATTTCATCACAACCACAGAAAGCTGACAAGTATGCAGCGGCACCAAGAGATGGGGTAGCTCGCTTAGAGTCACACAGCTACTGCGTGGTAGAGTCCGGATCAGATCCCATGAAGCACAGCCTCAGAGTCCATGCCCCAAACCCCCCCTACACACACACACACACCACAGCTTGGGTGTGCAAAGGACAAAGAGGAAGGGAAAGAGGAGACGTCCTGGACCTGGTTGTGGATGTTGAGGTCACTATGACTTCTCCACTTCAAAATTTAGTACGTAGCCTTACACAGCACCTGAACTGCACACACGTGTCTAATCCCAGCACTCAGAAGCCGAAGTGGAAGACTATCATAAATGTGAGGCCAGCCTGGGTGCCGTTTAGCTAGACTCAAAAACCAAAGACATCATCCTTCGTTGGTTGAGCTCATGAGCCTCTAGCTTGGTCCAGCTATGGCAGGAACGGTCAGTTTCTGCTCCACAGGAAGAGAGATGGAACGGCGCCACTGTAGCCTGAGGATCCACCCTCAAGCCCCTTAACGGTCAGCAAAGGAGAGCTGGCTGTGGCCCGGAGCACAGCCAGGCCTGAACACAGCAGGCCCATTCCTCCAGGCCTCCTCTCCTCCCGATGCTCCATCTCCAGGAGACAGGAAGTCTTCCCAGAGACAGGAAGTGGGAGCTGACCATTTCTCACAGCCTCTCCCACTGCCAGAAACATAGTCTCCTTGGCCCCATTCTAGGGACTGAAGTCGGGCTATGAGGCTCACCTCCAGGTAGGAAGCCTGGCAGACTGGGCCCCTTCCCGCTCTCCTCCTCTCAGGTCAGGGCCCTACGCCCCCGGCCCAGGGATCCCTGCCCAAGGACCACTCTTCACAGGCCAGGACTACCCTGACTGCTCTCCTCAGCCCTTGCCCCCAGCTATGGTGTTCAGTCCTGAGTAAGTCCCCGAATCCTCCCCGCACTCCCCGGAAACCTTGCCATGCATGCTTCCGGTTCCACCTGTCTCAGCCATAACATATGAATAATTACAAGAGAAGGCCTTCAATCTTCTATCTAAAACTTTTCATAAAATTTTTTACTGTAGTAGGGGCCCAGCAGGATGGCTCAGTGGTCTAAAGCGCCTGCTTAGGAAAGCTTAGGCAGCTGCAGGGACCGCAGTTGGAGCCCCGGCACTACATGCTGCACCAGCCCTGCCCTCAGGGCAGGCTGAGCTGGCCATTAAAATAAACAAAATAAATAAACAAAAGTTCTGAAACAAGAAAATAAGTAAATAAATAAATAAATAAATATTTAAGCTGGGCGTGGTGGTGCATGCCTGTAATCCCAGCACTGGGGAGGCTGAGGCAGGAGGATCAGTGCAAGTTCAAGACCAGCCTGGGCTACAAAAGTGAGCTCAAGGCCAGCCTGAACTGCATAGTGAGACCCTGCCTCAAAAAGACAAAAAATAAATAAATAAATAAATTAATTAATTAAATTAAAACCATTTTTACTGTAGCATACTTTTAATTTATAGAAAAAAATCAAAGATAGCACAGTTCCCATACCCAATTTCCCTTATTATTAATATCTTACATTGGTATTACATCTGCTACATTTAGTAACCAATACTGATATATTACTATAGGCTTTATAATATTTTATATATATATATATATATATATATATATATATATAATATTCTTAACAACATTACTGAAATGTAAATCCATACTTCATCCAAATATCCATAGTTTTCACCTAATGCCTGTTTCCTATTCTAAGATACTGCTATTCTAAGATACTGCCTACACTGAGTCATCATATTACCTTGATTCTTTTTTCACTTTTTTTTTTTTTTTTTTTTTTGTGGGACCAGGGTTCGAACTCATGACCTTGCACTTGCCCAGCAGGCACTTGTGCCTCGGAGCTATCTCCCCAGCCCCTTTGTTTTCTTTTTAAATGTAGTTGGTATAGGGTCTTACTATGCAGTAAGTCCGGTCTTACTCGGACTCATAGCGATTGTCCTGTTTCAGCCTCCCAGCACTGGGATTATGGGCATGTACCACCATGTCGACCTTGATGGCCAGCTCAGCACTCCTGGGGCAGGACTGGCAAAACCCAGTCCTTGTGCTTGCCTAGGTACTGAGGCCACTGAGCTACCTCAGGGGCCCTTGTCTTTTTTTTTGGTCTTTTTGAGACAGGGTCTTGCTGTGCAGTTGAGGCTGGCCTTGAGCTCACTTTTGTAGCCCAGGCTGGTCTCAAACTCGCACCGATACTCCTGCCTCAGCCTCTCGAGTGCTGGGATTACAGGTGTGAGCCACCACACCCGGCTCCTTGTCTTTTTAAAATTTATTTATTTATTTATTTATTTATTATGTATCTAGTACAGAGTGTACAGGGTCTCACTACACAGATTGGACTTATAGTGATCCTCCTATTTTCAGCCTCCCCAGCACTGAGATTACAAGCATGTGCCACTACACCCGGTATTGGTGGCCAGCACAGCATAAGGTACTGGGGATTAAACCCAGGTCCCTTTGCACTTGCCAGACAGGTGCTTAGATTACTCTCCAACCTCTCCAACCTCTCCAACCCGTGTGTGTGTGTGTGTGTGTGTGTGTGTGTGTGTGTGTGTGTGTGTGTGTGTGTGTTTGAGACAGAATCTCACTATGTAGTTCAGGCTGGCCTTGCAGTCACTTTGTAGCCCAGGATGGTCTCGAACTCACAACGGTCCTCATGCCTCAGCCTCCTGAGCGTTGGGATACAGACCTGCACCACCACGCCCAGCCCATTCATTACCTTGAATCTGACAGTTGCTCAGACTTCCCACATTTTGGACCGTTTGCAGGAGTACTGGTGAGGGGCTTCGCAGCTGTCCTTGTGTTGGGGCGTGTCTCTTGCTTTTCTCATGGCTAGCCTGGGGTTTGGGGTTTGGGAGGAAAGCCACAGAAGTGACGCATCACTTTCATTATGTCATCTCAAGGGGGCACACACTGCCACCATGACTTCAGTACCTGGCTACGTGACGACTTCCAGGTCTCTCCAGTCTTTCCAGTCCGAAGTCTGGCCCCTTTGTGAGCATCTATACCTATCAGCTGCAACCCTGCAGCACCCAAGTCCCTCAGCTTTCTGGCCCTAGGGGACACTCAGGTTGGTTGTGCGCATACCCTGTCTCAGCCCAGAATCAGTCTCTTCTCCCAGGAGCCCTGGTCCCTTTTACCGAACAGCAGTGTCAGAAACTAAGACATGGGCATGCGTGTGCTCACTTTTCCTGGGGTGCTCCCCCCTAGCCCTGTCAACTGACAGCACAGAAAGACCCTTGGGCACCCCTGCCTAATTACCTAATTAGACACCCAAGTGTCTATAAGGAACTCTGTGCATAACCAACTGCATCTGCAAAGCATGACCAAGACATGCAGTGGACGCTTAAACTTTCAAAGTTTGTAGCAGTAACACACATGGCCACTAATGCTCCCTCCGAATACTCCCCCTCGCTTCACACATGCTGCTCTAGCATTCTTGCGGCTCTCTGGAGCAGTTCTGAAAGTCCTCACAAGGTGTGATAAAAAATATAGTTGGGGGCTGGGGAGATAGCTCCGAGGCACAAGTGCCTGCTGGGCAAGTGCAAGGTCGTGAGTTCGAACCCTGGTCCCACAAAAAAAAAAAAAAAAAAAAAAAAAAAAAAAAAAAAATATATATATATATATATATATATATATATATATATATATATATATATAGTGGGGACTGAGGATATAGCTCAGTGGCATAAACACCTGGCTGGCAAGTATAAGGTCCCAAGTTCAATCCCCAGTATCCCAATCAATCAATCAATCAATCATCAATCAATAAAGTGAATACTGTTGCTCAGTGCCATCCAGTGGAAAGACAGGATTATAGATTTTCTTTTTGTGTGTGTTGTGGGACTGGGTTCAAACTCATGACCTTGCACTTGCACTTGCCAGGCAGGCACTTGTGCCACGGAGCTATCTTGCCAGCCCCAAGACAGGCTTATAAAAAATATTATTGTCTGTCCTCATCCACCTTATTCTCCAGATCTACCACTGTGCCACTTGTGGCTCTTCCCCAAGGTCAAAATGACAAAGAAGGGTAACTACTTTTGAGTCACTTTAAGTCACAGAGGCATTTAGAACAGTACAACCAAGACGCTCATGAAAGAGGACACCCAGAAATGCTTCTGAAAGCAGCGGGAACAGGGGGGTAAGTGGGATAGTAATTCATCTCATGATTTCACCCTCACAGGTTTCTCTGCGGACAGAAGGGCCCTACCTCTCCCTGGACACAGACCGCCAGCCTCTGGCCAGGACGTTTCTCCAGGGGGACTATACGGTGTATCTGTGGCCTGTGCATTCAACAGTCACTGTGTCAAATCATGATGGAAAGGGAAGAAACGAGGAGCAGGAGCTTTCCTGAAGCCCAACACTTCTGGTCCTGGGCATTGCCTCTAGGGAAGCCAAGTCACCTCACCAGGTCACAGTGGGGCTCACACTCCCCAGGAACTGGGGCCTGAGGCACTGTGGGAACTGGCCTGTAAGCCCCAGTCACTGTCTTGCACTGAGCATGCTGTGGTATCACCTCAGGCCTCCAACGAAGTGTGACTCACTGTGGAGTTACAGCAACTTTGTTGGATTCAGACAATCAGTAATCGGAGCACCCTCCAGGGTGTCTGGG
>PVJA010056384.1:0-10832 GCA_004027025.1 Myocastor coypus
AAAAAAAAAAGTAATGTGGATTTAGAAAGGTTAATGTTTAGTTGTTTGATCAATCTTAAATACCTACATGTATTAATCTAAACTGATCCGATGATGAAAATATGTAATATAACCATTGTTAAATTTAAACAATAAAAGAATTGAAAAATTAAAAAATAAATAAATAAATAAATAAATAAATAAGAAATTGGAAAAAAAAAAAAAAGACACTGTAAAAGATGCCATAGCATGCTTCCTTAGTTTTATTTCCCTAAGAAGTAGGCCTAACATAGCATATGACGGAAAACAATTCATGCAGGAGGCGAAGGAAACATGAGCTGAGAAGTAGAAAAGTGAGAAAGGTAGCCAAGGCAGCCAATAAAGGACGGCCCAGAAAACAAAGTTCCGCTGTGAGCTAGTGTTTTTGTACCTGCTGGGAAGCTCAAGGCCTTAATGTGGCACACACACTTCATGGTCAGGGACATGAGAAAGCAGAGAGTGGCCACAGGAGGAAGGCCCTGGCGAGACAGGAGCTCTTGGAGGGGTGGAAACATCGGCTACCGAAGTATCCTACTCCCAGCTGCTGCTGACAGCGAAACAGGAAGTCTGGGAGTGCTTCCCAGAAATTATACATGAGGCCACATGATGTGCGAGGGTACCAGGATTGAGAAAGAGGAAAAATGTTATTGAAGGTGGACAGTTGTGAAATCAGGGTCAACAAGCGTGTGAAGCTCTTCAGAGGAACCATAGGGTCTGTGCATGCCACGGCAGGGACACAGAACACGAAGAGGGCTCCTGAGAAACAAAGCTGGACAGATGGAACAAGATCGCCTTGATGCCCATGCCAGGGATTCCTCTGTGGCGCCATATGACATTTGTGAAACAAACAAACAAGTAAATAAATAAACAGAGATATGCTATAAAATACTGCTACGGTTTACACGGCAAGTGTCCCACAACAGCTTAGGTATTGACGGCGTGATTCCCGATGCTGAGAGGTGAAGCTTTGGAGGTTACTGGATCACGAGAGGAGGAGCACGGGTACAACTGAGTAGGCTTTGGGGGGCGGGAGGCTGGAAGAACTAGATGGCTGCTGATGCTGCCCTAAAGGACGCATCCGTGTTCATGAATCCCTCCCCCAACTCTTTCCCAGCCCTCTTGCCTCTTCCCGCTCATGAAGTGAGTCCCTGGCTTCCAGCATACCCTTCTGCCATGCTTCTATTTTGGAGACCCCTGACCGCAGAGGAAAACTTCTAAAAACTCTGAGCCTAAATAAAACCTCTCCTCCTTTGAACTGTACGCATCCTGCATTTTGTCCCAGCATGAGATCAAATGCTTATTTCAGGTGACAAAAAACAAGCACTGTGGCATGATTAAAGTAGCACAGACATGGTGGTTGACTGGAACACTGCTGGACTTTTGAGTTTTACTTTGTACCTGAACATCCTTGGATCCTTGATCAAGCAACGCAGGCTGGTGTTAGGGATGGATCAATGCACAAGGAATAAGTGGCATCTCTGCTTTCACCAGATTCCTGGGATGGACGTAAAGAATTGCATGAGCAGTAAAAGAGAAATGTGCCCAAGAAAAGACCGCAGTGTTTACTGGCATAGCTGGCTAAGATAACTGGTCTGGAAACAGGCCATTTAAGTTGAGAACTAGAATATAAGGCAATAATCGACAGATGGAAAGTCATTTGGTGTAAAGGATATTGTTGGCAGGACTATTCCCAGGTAGAGGTCTACAGTGTGACTTTATATGTGGGTGGGAGGCAGATTATACTGTGGGAAACAGTTGGGGTTTAGTTGTAGGTGATGAGAAGCCAATGGAGGCTTTGAGGAGCTGAGCAACTTGATCTAATATACATTTTCAAATTACCCACGCTCCTCTGTGAAAGGGACCATGGGTGGGCAAGTGTGGGAACCAGCAGAGCAGAGAGAAGGCCACTGCAATAGTCTAGGCAGGGAGGGAAGAGATAACCATGACCTGGGGTGTGGTAATGGCTGTGAGGTGTTGAGAAGTGGTGGGTATTTAATATTGTACGAGGTTGTCAGACTTGCTCATAAATTCTAAGAAGAGAGAGAGGATCCAAAGCTACTGGGTGTGAGGTAGTTTGATCACTGTTCTGAATCTTACATCTTAATAAATTTCAGAGTATTATGAAAATATGAATATAAAAACACAGACCTGAACCATCAAAACTTAAAAAGCACAAGATATTAGCCTCTCTCTTATTAATGTGATACAAGAGTTCCTTGACAGATTTTTTAAAATTCTGGGCCAGCTCCAGAATTAAGCATGAATCACTGTGCCCGTTTCTTGTCACAGCTCCAGCTTTACTGTAGTCTTTCATAAATCTTCTCCTCATTTTCCCAGGCCACCACTTTTTCAACTCCTACTCTATTACTTAACCCCTTTAACTTTTCTTGGCTTCTCTTGTGATGTTCTAGAAACTACCCTCCCTCCATGCTTCAGTATTCATAACCTCCTCTGAGCATCCTTTAGCTCTCTCTCTGTTGATAGTTGCCACAGTAAAACATCACACACTGGGTGGCCTAAATAAACTTATTTCTCACTCTCTTGGACGATAGAACTCAGAGATTAGGCTATCAGCTGATCCTATGACCACATTCTACTGTGACTCCTCCCTACCATGGAGGAGTCAATTTTTCCCTTTTCATGTAAGCGCACAAAGCCTATCCTGGGGACCCACCCTCATGACCTCATCTAAGCCTAGTTACCTCTCACAGGCTCCACATCCTAATGACCTCACAGTGGCCATCAGGGCATCATCATATTAATTATGGGAAAATACAAATAGTCCATTGCAGTAAAACTTTGTGGAAGTAAAGATGATGTAGGACTGAAGATAGGCAGAAAGGATACAACGAAAGCCCTATTTTGAAATTGCACCTTTAATTATACTTTTAAGAAAACTGCAGCTTCAGGGCACAGCAATATCAAGGTTACACAGAGGCACACTCCTTATCTTTGTTCCCTAAGTTGGTTTGTTCTCCCAGTTTCATCACAGTCAGTTCCTTAAAGACACCATACATCCATAAGTGAACCTAGCTGATAAGGGCGATAACTGACCTCAGAGTGAAGAAATGGAGTCAGTAGGTTCAAAGAACTTTTCACAGAGAACACCTTAGATCATCTGTCTTAAAGAATACTACAAAGAACATAAAAATGTCCCCAACCACAGACCACAGGTCACCTCTGTTTTTAGGGTCCATAATATATTTACTCTGGGTGCATACTTAGTTAACTCTGTTTAGTAATTTTTTTCTGTGACAACAGTCAAAAATCAACTCCACCAATCACCTTGAACTCTACGTCTATTTTTCTGGGCGATTTGTTGGAATCCACACAGGAAGAGCAACAGCGTAATTCAGCATGTGTAAGTCAACGAGAAGCTTTGTTTGGTGCCCACTTACCATGAGCTCCAGTGCTGCTGAACTTACTGGAAATCTAACGCAGTGATTCTGGGATGCAAGAATTCTCCAATGTGTACCATACATATCGAAGAATTCAGGAGATGGTCTCCTAGGTGGTTGGTCGCCTCGCCTATTGCTTACCTATGTAGTGCTCTTCTCAGTGTCCACATGATCCCTTGTCTGTGTTCTTTGCTTTTGGCTTTGGTATGTTGTCAAAGAAAAATTACACCAGCAGGAGTTAAAGCAGTAAAAGCGTTATTCAAGGCTGCTGTGACAGAGGTTAAGGTTGTGAAAGTAGAGAAAAGATATAAAACCTAAGTTTGTTAAAATAAAAAAAAATAGGAAGAGAGTTTTTAAGAAATGAGAAAGTAGAAAGACACTGGAGGAAGATGGTAAAGGAGAAGTTGTTGAGGGCCCTGTACTTTCTAATGATTGCATGTCAAAGGATGGCTCCCCATTCTCAAGAAAATAATTTACACCACTATGGAAGTTGGTATGAATCTTCCTCAAAAAGCTACAATTAGAGGTCCCATTTGATCCAGCTATTCCCCTGCTGGGTGTCTTTGGAGAAGAATTAAAAATATACCAAAGTGATATACACACACCCAAACTTATAACAGCACAGTTTATAATATCTAACTCTTAGAAACAACCCAAATGCCCATCAACAAAGAAACAGATAAAAAAAAAATTGGTTTTTATACCATGGAATACTACTCAGCCATAAAGAAGGACAAAATCGAGGCATTTCTAGGTAAATGGAGGCAGCTTGGGACCACGCTCTTAAGTGAAATAAATTGGACATACATATGTAAATTCTGAACTGTCTCCCTGGGGTGAGAAACTGAAAGAGTAAAGACCAAAATGTACAATAAATATTGCAAAATGGGAAGAAATTTTTCAAAAGGAAAGAGGTACTACGATTTTAGTACTTAGAGCTAGAGCACCTAGCTTAGTAGTAGAGCACTTACCTAATAGTTACAGGGCCCTAGGTTCAGTCCCCAGAACCAGAAAAAAAAATGCCAATAAGGAAAGAAGAACTAAGGAGAGTTAGGGAAAAGAAAGACAAAAAAGGAAAAATGTGATAACAAAAAGACTACAATTTTAAAAGTCTTATAAATAGGGAGGGGAAGAGGGAATGATGAGAGAAGAGACTGGGGAAAAAGTGAAAAATGAAAATATATCATGTACAGGTACCAATCCCACTATGATGAATATGATTGCTATGTATATGTAACATGTGCCAATAAATTTAATTATTTTAGGAAATGATACAAAATGTAATTTACAGATTTTCTAAGGTAAATGCTATAAGGAAAAGGAGTATCCTTTAGTAAAATAACTTGGCTAAATTTTAGCCATGCTGAATAAATTTTAGCCGTCATGGTCAATGTGTTTGAGGCCCTCCCAGAATTCCTGGGTATGGCTACATTACCCAGCATCCTTCTGTGAACCATTTCAGTCTCCCAGGGTGCTGCCAGGTAATACAGCTGTAACCCTCTAGCTCCTCTGACCCTCTCCAGGTCACCTGAATCCAGGCCTCCTTTTCTTTACAGCTGAGTGAGTGAAACATTTCCTATCTTCCCTCTTCATTCAAGTAACTCTGCTTCTTTAGGAATTCTAACTACTCTTTTCTATTTGTGTTCTAACTGACTTTATTTGGCCATTATAAGAAATAACGAAGGAACAAATCAACTCTTTTCAAGGACTTGGAGGATGTCATCCTAAAATTCTCTCAGGATGTTTCGGGGGAAGGGAGACTGAGCACAAAATAACACACATGCTACCTGCCCAGCGTTACAAGGAAAAGAAGAAAAATCAAAACAGCACTGAATTTTCATTCTTAAACGGTTATGCTCACATTCTCCCATCAGAATAATTCTCTTGATAGAATGGATGTGAATTTAATGGGGAAATGCACTTTTTTGGAGCAAATCCAGATTGCTAGATATTCTTAAGCTCCTTTCCCCTTCTACATTTTCATTGAGAGATGAAATGTTAGTGTATCACCTCTGTGTTGGAAAATCTTAAAGTGTTTTTTTTCTGTTCCAAGATATTTCTTAACTCTCTTTCAACTTTTAATCTTCAGCCCATGGACTGATAAAATTCAGTAAAAATGATGCGTTTTACAAACTCTTTGATGCCGCATAACAACAACAAAAAGGACATATCGGCCCTCTTACATGAGTGGAAAGACCGACCACGACCACATAGTTCAGACTTATGGTGAGGAGGTATGCTTATTACTGATGAAGGAAGGAGGTGAGCTTGCTCTGCGAAGACTGTAAGCAGACCCTTGTCGCTATCACCCTAGAAAAGAAAAGCAATTCCTCACACTTGCACCTGCTGGTTTATAAGCTGATTATATATTCGTAGTCTTGCTATTACATCAGAACAACTCTTCTCCTAACTTAGGGCTAAACTAAACATCACTCAAAGTGGCTATTGGAATTATGAACACATCTAGGTGTGATTGTGTATACACATGTCTACAACAAAGTCCTTGCCATGAGATCAGGTTCTTATTTTGAAAATAAGAGTCCAGAAGTACAGAATTAGGCTTCTGAAGTCTACTTGGTCCGCCCTAAGCTTCTTTCCTGTTATTCCTGACATGCTTCTTGGCCACACAAGCAGCGTTCCAAGCACACCAGCGGTATTTGCTCCCTTCTACTCCTTCTTTGGTCTTCATATTTGTTCCTCATTTGCAATGCACATGCATAGTTTATGAAGTCTGTGACTCTGCCAGTGGGGCCTGCCACTGCCTGGTAGGATTCAAAGGCAGGCAGGGTGACTGCTGGTGCTGCATACATATTTCCTCTATCTCATTCTTGTCTCACTGTCTTGTACCCAGTGCTGTATCAGTGAGTCTATTGTTTTGACGCTGGCATCTATTCCTCCTGCCCTGGGGATAATGAATAATTGAAATTGGAGCATAATTTTGTATGCCTTGTATGAGACTTTTTATGTTGATTTGGTTTTGTATTCTCGGAGACATCAAGATCAAGGGCTTCAATGTCAGGAATAATTACTATATCCTGTATGTAACACACACCTCAAAAATGAATTGGGGACACAGATGACTTCCCACACCAACTTAGGAGTAATTTTAGATTCCTTAAGACACGTCAAGAATAATAAAAAGGGGGACTGGGGATCTATCTCAGAATCACAGTCCCTACCTGACAAGCATAAGGTCTTGAGTTTTATTCTTGCCACCAACCTCCTACCCCCAAAAAAGAATGATATAAAAGTATGCCTGTTTCTTGGGAAAAATCTTTTCTAGTATTTTAAGAACAGATGTTTTTATTTTATTTTTAAAATTTTTTAGTAGTTTTTTTTTTAATGAACAGAATATATTTATTAAGAGAAAGAAAGCTTCTATCTGGGAAGAGGGACAGAAGGAAACCCGAGCAAGTTGCCCCTAGATGTTTTTATTTTTACAAGGAGATATAAAGCTACTCCAATATTCTCTTACTTTCATTATCTGAGCATTCACTTGGAGTTACTGTTCTGTCACAGTTCTTAAGAATACACTTGCTGTTAGAAAGTGTGAGGCCATGAGTTCGATTCCTGATACAAGAAAAAACACACCTGCCATGGGCTAAATTTTGTGTCTCTGCCCACATCCAAAAATTTGTTTGCAAAACCTTAATATTCTGGCATTCTATCACTCACTAATTGCAAAATGTGACCCTTTTTAGAGACACAGTCTTTGCAGAGAAAATTATGTTAAAAAGAGTCATTAGCATGGTCCCTAGTCCAATATGATTGGTACCCATAGAAATAAGAAATATGGATGGAGACTTGCAACAGAGGGAAGGTGATATGAGGATAATGAAAACAGTGATCTATTAATCAAAGTGAGAGAGATTTTTGGCAGATTCTTCTTCACAGCCCTCATGTTGGGAGCAGTTGAAGCTGGAAATTGGTCATATGTGTGAGCACCACAGTGCCTAAAGCAGTCAAGCTACCTCAGTCTTGAGAAAAACAACCTGACTGGACAATTTGGGCTATTAGTTGCTGTGTTGATTCCTGTATTTACTTTTCCTTTCTGCATTCTTGTTAGAAAGAGTTTTCTATGTGTTCATATGTCATTATATATGTAGCAGTTTCTCTTTTTATTTGAACTCAGGAGTTTTTCTCTTTTTTTGATCATTTGTTCATAATACAATTTGGGATACAGACTTAAAAGCATGCTTTCTCCTAAGTTACCAGTTGGTCTAAGAAATTTTGAAATTGATTTACTCACAGGTCATCAAAAATTCAAGATAATTAAACAAAAGTTCCTTAGAGTGGGAAGAGATTGTTGATCAGGTCTCCAATTGGTGAATAGAGTGGTGGTCAAGCTTTGTTCTTTAATAAAGAGCCCCCAGTAATCTCCATAGTCTTTTGGGAGACAATCCCAATTATTTGCTCATTGGGAAAAAATATGAAGGTTTCAAGAAAAAATTACATTAAGATTTTCTCATAAAAGATGCTCTTGATACAAAACTAAGAAACAAGAGTTTATGGTGAGGAATATAGCTCAACAGACTAACAGCCTGCTTAAACGAGTGATGCGACTGCTGGGGTTCGATCCCTGGGACCGCATGCCACTCCAGCGCCACCCTTAGTCACACTGAACCAGCTAGTGGTGGCGCACACCTATAATTCCAGCACTGGGGAGGCTGAAAACAGGAGGAACACTACAAGTCTGAGCTGCATAGTGAGGCCCTGTAGGAAATATATTTTTTAGAAAAGGTTTTCACATGTGTAAAGTAATTCATTATTGTTAACCTCATGTTGTATTAAATATATTCATGATTCCAGGTGTACAGGTCTTCCAAAATGTAAAACAAAGGATGTTTATTGTGACAAGACTTCTTTCAGATTCAGACCTCTGCCTTTAACAAAAACGTATGTGATGTGCATTCAAAAAAAGCACAACAAATCAGGGAAAATAATCTTATGCTTTAGATAGAGATGATTGGTTAAATCATCCTTCACCCCAAAAGGCCTAACAGGAAGGAGCAGTGGGACCAGAGCCACAAGATGCAGCTGACCCAGTCCACCTCGGTGGGTCTAATGGGGAGGAGTGCAGCCAGCCCATCGCATTCCACCTCAGTGGACTTACAGTTCCCTGTAGGAGCTTTGGGACTAGAAGCCACCTGGTGCAGCTGGCTCATTCCATACTACTGGGCCTAGCTGAGCCCAGACCCAAGCTGAGAACTATGGGAGCATTCTCCAGACAGAGGTGACAGAAGGTAACTGGGGTGAGCTAGTCTTCCTGTAAGACTCCTAGGTATAATCTCAGACAGAATTCAGGGGAAATAATTTAAATACAAATTCTGAATATAAGACCTGCTTGGTTATACAGCTTTAGTGTTTGCTCCTGTGGTCTAAACTAAACAATTAATTACAAAAATTTATCAATTTCTGGGGCCTGGCGGGATGGCTCAGTAGTCTAAAGCGCCTGCTTTGGAAAGCTTGGGCGGCTTCAGGGACCGCGGTTCAATGCCCGGCACCACATGCTGAGCCAGCTCTGCCCTCTGGGTGGGCTGAGCCAGCCACAAAAATGAGTGAATAAACAAACAAAGGTTCTGAAACGAGAAAAATAAAATAAATAAATAAAATTTTTTAAAAAAATTTATCAATTTCTAAGTTTTACTAGCCATGCTAATTGTCTACTCTAAATAGGAAACCAATATCTGTCTTAACAATATGTTTTCTCTTGGATATTAATATTGGGAGATGTTTGGGTAATAACTTCACAAAAGCCCTACACTAAAGGGCAAAGAACAGTGCGAAACAGAAACCAGTATCTCACTCTCCATCAATAGAGAAGAAAAAATCTTGGGACACACACAAAGCAAGAGACAGGAGAGATATATTAAAAAAAAAAAAAAAAAAAAAAAAAAAAAAAAAAAAAAAAAAAAAAAAAAAAAAAAAAAAAAAAAAAAAAAAAAAAAAAAAAAAAAAAAAAAAAAAAAAAAAAAAAAAAAAAAAAAAAAAAAAAAAAAAAGAAAGAAAGAAAGAAAAAACAGACTTCACATAGGCACTCTGACTCCACAAGAGTACAGTGAAATTTACAGTACTCTTAAAAAAAAAAAAAAAAGAGATACAAGAGTGTGTCACAAAATGGAAAGATATTCCTTGCTCTTGAATAGGAAAAACCAACATTATGAAAATGTCCATACTCCTGAATTTGTTGTTTAGATTTAATGCAATCCCTATCAAAACATCACCAACATAGCTAACAGATCTAAAGAAAACACTCCTAAAATTTATTTGGAAGGAGAAAAGCCCTAGAATAACAAAAACAATATAGATAATATTAGGAAACAAAGGCAAAGCAGGAAGAATTACAATCCTTGACTTGAAATGATACTACAAAATTACTGAGATAAATCAGCATGATACTGGCAAAAAGGCAGACCCAAGGATCAACAGAACAGATTAGAAGACACAGATACAAACACATTCAGCCAATTTATCTTTGACAAAGGGGCAAAACATGTTCACTGTAAGAAAGATAGCCTCTTTAACAAAATTGCTTTTTTGCATGGCTACAATTAAAGCTAGACCCAGGTCTATTACCATGCACTTAACTGAAGTCAAAATGGATTAAATATCTAAACATTAAAATAGAAACACTAAATCTCCTAGAAGAGAAAGTAGGGGAAAATGTTGAAGATGTAGGGGTAGGCAAGAAGTTCATGAACAGAAATAAAACTGCATGGGAAATACTTGAAAGAACCAACAACTGGGAAATCATCAACAGAGTGAAAAGACAGCCCACAAGTCTTGAAAAAATCTTAAGCAATATTCACTCAGACAAAGGTCTTTTAGCTATAATATATAAAGAACTAAAAAAATAGGGCTAAGAACTAAAAAAAAACTAGGCCTGGAAATCCCATTCAATTCAATTATTTCCTTTCTGGGAATTTTCCTAGAAGAACTGAGAACATTATACCACGATGATATACATGTACTCATGTTTATAGCAGCACAATTGGCCATATCGAAATCTTGGAGGCAACTAAAATGCCCATGACCCAAAGAATGGATTAAAAAGATGTGGTATTTTTATACAATGGCATATTACTGAGATACAAAGAAAGACAAACTCAAAGCCTTCATAGGTAAATGGATGGAACTAGAAGCTGTACTTAACTGAAATAAACCCGACCCACATGTTGAAATATCATTTGTCTTCCTAGTGTAAGTACCCTAAAGAAGAAATAAAATGTGAAAGGTATAACAGGTATAGTATAACAGAAAGAAATGGAATTCAAGGATTAAACAATGAAGAGGTGAGAAAGGAGAAAAGATAAAAAAGGTAGGGAATTACAAGATGGCTGAGGTGATTGTACTAAAAATTTCCATCAGTCTTTTGAAAATAATAGATAATGTGTAGAATTTTTACTTTGACTAAAT
>PVJA010056385.1:0-10664 GCA_004027025.1 Myocastor coypus
GAAGAAAAGAAAAGAAAAACAAATATATTGTAAAATTGGTTTCTGGTGATTATTGTGCATTTTGCATAGATTATGTCTCTGAACGTGAATCACAGTAAGTCAGATGTGGACCAGAGGTCATCCTTTTTTGATTGTTGCCGAAAATCTTTTTCTTCAAGATCCACGTCCCAAAAGGAGTTGAGGGCATGTAATAGCAGCAAATCTAAATCCCATTCCCAGTATCCCAGTAAAACTCTCTTCCACAGGAAACTAGAGCCTTAGTCTTATGGTGGTAATTTAGTGAATTTTCATGCCATTTTTTTTTCTACCTGAGAAAAATGCATTGTAACTCAGCCTGCAAGTCAATGCTCCTCAAATCCTTGTACCATTTAGGGGGAACAGTGTTTTCTCTTAATAGTATTGAGGCAAACAAGGACCTTATGTTTTAAATTAATGGAAAGAGCCTCAGAGTCAACATATCCATGAGAAAAGATGCTCAAAGTGTGACTCTGCTGGGCCTTCCCTGGGAAAGGAAAGGGTTCTCGGCTTTGCTTTATAAAACGATGAAGGAAATCCATGCATCCCCACAAGGATGGCACTCCAGGTGCTGAAGTAACTTTCTCAGCCTATGGAGGACATTTGGTAACAGTGGCTGTGACTGAGTCACTCCTAAGTGGGGTGACTGTCCTGCTGCTTTCAGAGATCACACTTACACTTTGGTCACAATGGAGAATTAATGGGAGGTGGGGACTCCATGACCTATGCACTCATCACATCTAGTGGTGGCCTCCTCCTTGATACCAATAGGCTGCTTTATGATAGTGACTTTTCTTGGAACTCAGAGCTGCCACCACCACTCTTGCCTGTCTCTCCTAGAAGTTACTGAGCCATGAGTGAGGAAGCCTTGGGAAGTCTTAAGAAAAGCCCCATTTCATGAGGGCATAGGAATTTTTTTCTTTTTTGCCCTAAGAGTTAACTCTAATACCTGGCACATGGGAGATAGCCACACACGTTGTGAAATGAACAAGGAAGTGAATGGGAGGGTGAGGACACCAGCCACATCCCATATTATGGGGAACTCACCACTAGAGGTGAAGCCATTTCTGCCAGTTACTCTGAGGATGCAGCAGAGTGTGAGACTGGATAGCTGCACAGGAAACTTGTGTCATTCTACTACGGATCCCTTTATATACCCAGGTCCTACTCCTCAGACTTGATTACCTTAGCCTTTCTCACTGAGCTGCCTGCTCTTCCCTCAGTGTGATCATTGTACCATTTCCTCTAGCTTTGTGGCCCATTCCATGCTAAATGATGCTCTCTGTGCTTGGGTGATCAAGGAGTGTAGAATGCTGGCTCTCTGGCTCTCTGTTTTTCTGGTGTGTCTCCTCCTCACACTCCTGCTGCTCCTTTACCCTTGGCTCATACTCAAGGCCAAGGTTTGTGGCCAGAAAGGGGACATGGACCCAGGTGTCTGCAGATGCCTCTCCTCTCTGTCTCATAGCCTAACCTGCACCTCTGAGAACAGAGTGGAGCTGTATGTTGGCACTGCCTCACCACAGCAGGGATACCAAAGGGCACAGGAACATAGAGAGTGGAAAAGACACAGAAAGTTTAAATTGTTCTGCACAGGAAGTATTGGGAAGAGACCAAGAGGAGAAAGAGAATGTAGAACTTGGAGGCAAAAGGGGAGACAGGAAAGAGTCAGAGAAATACTCTGTGGCCTGGGGATGCAAATGTTGGGGAAAGAGGCAGGGCTTAAGAAAACCTCGTGCTGCAGGACAAGACTTAACTTAGAATATTTCCAGGGTTCATTCCATGTCACTCAGGCTTGTGCTTCTCACACTCTCCTACCCCGTGGCTCCCTCCCTTTCCTGTCAACTTTAACACTAAGTTCTCAGTGTGCAGTTTCTGGCACAGTTCATATGAACTGCGAGTGAGTATCTGGTTTGTTCTGTCCATTCTGTTGGTGTCTTAATTTCTCATTGGTGAGAAAATGCCTACTACCACCCACATGTTAAAGGAGGAAAGTTTTATTTTGGCTAAGTTTGTACAGGTTTCAGTCCACAGTGAGTTGGCCTCAAGGCAGCATGGCACAGCAGGCAGGGATCCCCAGGGGTAAACTATCCATGGAAGAACAGGTAAGAGGCTGCAAGCAACAAGCAGCAGCAGCAGCCTGCATTTCATCTTTCCCTTTATATTCCACCCAGGCTACAAGTCTGTTGGTTGGTGCCACCCACACCCAGGGTGGATCTTCCATTATCCATACCCAGAGCTATATTAAACCAGTTTAGATATCACATACCCCTAATCCTACTGTTACACACCCTAGATCCAGCCACCTCCAAAAAGCACCACCTGTGAGCACACAAGGCTTTGGGGGCACAGCAAGATCCAAGCCACGGCACTTGGGGGACAGAGCCTTTATGGACCTGAACCATCTCAGAAGTCTGATTGACTTGTGGGTGGCTTCGGGGGGGGGGTGGTCAATGTAAATTCTCTTAACTGTCTGTGGCCTGAAGAGTTTTGCTCAACATGGCACAGGTGACCTTGCATTGCACCTCTTTGGGGACAAAAAGCAGAAGCATCACATCTGGAAGTCTCTGTAGCCTCTATGGAATATTAAAACGTATCTTAAACCCTAACTGATCCAATTGCTTGTTCGTTAATAACGTCTTTTCAGTAATGCAGAAAGATAGGTTTTAGAATGGGACATAAGGGGCACCTCTCAAAAATGACTGAGTAGCCAAGTCCTTTGCGGGAGCTGAATGCACACACGTTTATTTCTCAGATTAACCACGAAGAGATGTGCTATGTATCTTCATGTCACCATTTCCCTTGACTCCGACAGCTCCTGCATGAAATGTTGGGATGAAAAGAACCTTTTATCCAGTGTGATTCAAGAAAGTTATATCAGAAAACACACTTTATTTTATTGTTTATATTATGGCTGGCTCAGCCTGCCCTGGGGGTGGTGCTTGCCCAACAAGTGATGCTAGGGATTGAACCATGGTCTCTGTGGTTGCCTAAGCTTTCCTAAGCAGGCGCTTTAGACTGCTGAACCATTTTGCCGGCCCAGAAAACACACTTTAGACAAATTGACGTAAAATGGCTTTTAATGATTGATACATTTCAAGAGTCGTTCAAACGTTTTTCATTGCAGGAAGGCATAAGCAATCATATGACTGTAGGCATAGGCCCACTCCTCCCTTATTTTTCACATGCTCATCCAAACCCACTGGGACAGACCCACGTCATTTCTAGGGCTGCCCAATTGTCGACTGATTAAATAGGTCAGGATATTCTTAGAGGCCCTGCGAGGTTTTAATTCCTTCTTCTCATTCTCATTCGCATTCTTATTCTCATACAAGTCCACCTCCATATGCATATCAGATGAGCTAGGGCTCATGGGTTTGCACTCTTCATTTGCCTGCTCCTCCACTTCCTCCATGCTTACATCTGATACTCCGCAGCTGATGGATCTTAATTCTTCATTTGTCTCCTCCTCCATATCAACATCTACTATGCCAGGATTGGCCTCTGATTGATCAATATGCATAAGTGATGACTGAGAGTGTACACTCATGGCTTAAAAAATTCGGCAGCCCTGAGTGTCTGAAATAGATAAGGAAACTCAGACAATCAGATGGAACCAGAGGCCTCTTCATACACACACACACACACACACACACACACACACACACACACACACACACACACCAGCAGCTACAGCAGCAGCAGTAGTTATAAGATGTGCTTTGGAGCATGGTGTCATTTGCAATGTCAATATTTTCATTTCCTCCGTTGTGCCCCTAATAAATAGCTCTTCCATTTCACTGACACCTTTTCAATCCCTGTTTCAATAACTAACTGTGTAGGTTTTCACTACTTTTTCTTACTGACAGACTTGCGGATGGACCTATGCGTTGGATGGTGCCTGCTAGGTCTGCTGGCTATGCTCTCCTGTATTGCAAGTATGGACAAAGCAGAAACTTCTCTGTATGGCTCCCTGCATCCGAAAAAGTCAGAGCTAAAGAAAAACCACTGAATGCTTCTTGTGAGTGAAGGGACCGAATACAAGAAACTAAGGGCTAACTGATCTGTTCAAGATCCACAGAATCAAATGTTGAGGACTGCCACAGAGGAATAACTACAGAGCAGGAAGCCAGAGATGTAGGATCTTTTTTGAGTCCCCAGAACTGGATAATAGACGATGAAGTATATCATAGCTTAATACTTCCCCACCCCTACCCCACCCAAGTCTGTACCAGTCTGCCAGCCCCGCTCCCACAACTTTCCAGGGCTCAACTCCAAAATTCTGGGGCAGCAGTTTGTTTGAGTGAGAAATGGTGCCAAGGCTAGAGACAGGCACTCACTGTGTTCTCAATATTTGGGTCCCAGGACTGATAGCAACTTGCCCAAGGCCACACAGAGCTGGGTTGGAAGTGAGAAAGCCTGTATCTATGGCCTGAAATACAGTGTCTACCAATGTAAACAAATAGCTGACTACATCCTGCCCCTAATAACCAGTAGAATTTACATTCATCAGCTGGGTGAGGTGAATGGGGGCTCCAACAGAAGTGCCATTACATCAGGCTGTTTTACCTTAGACCACAATTCTTTTTCTGGAAGAGGTGCCAAAGAGGTGGTAAGGAGCCAGAGTCTCTGTCTCCTGTCTCTCTGCCTCACTCTGCTTCTCTGAGGCCCATTTCCTGATTGGTTCAGCCCCAAGGGTGATGTATAATTGTCATAATAGTCCTTGGAACTTTGGAAACAGTCTCTGATTATATCCTCATACTGGCTACCCCACCCCCACTTCTGCTAGCTCAGGAATGAATTAAGTGGGAGGGGCTGTAACATTAAGCAGATCTCACCTTGGCAGGGAACTGTTTTATATCTCTTTCTTGGGTAGGCAGATCAGTTGTACCTTGGAGGTTTTCCCTGGAGTGTGTAAAGAATCTCCCCATTAGACTGTCTATGTGAGGAGTTTGCAGCATCCATCCTGTCTCCACAGGGCCCTGGTCAATTCTCAATACCTTTTTCTGCCAGTTCCAATGAGGAACGTGGTAAAAGTAAAGTGTTGTGCTTATGTCTCATTCTGTAGAACCAGCCTTGACCATCATTCTGCAGTTTCTAATGTTATCATACAGAGTTCACATAAATTACGTGCTTAATTCCTGAAATGTTGGCTCATATACCTCTAAAACCATAGTACTTTGGGGATCCCTGATCCATAACAACTATATAAAATAAAAATTAAGATTAAACTGTGGCCCAGGTGCATGTTGTCCGGAGGTAAAACATGAATTCTTGCAGGCTATAATGGGGCCAAAGGTGAGCACATGGCTCCGCATTATTTTGCCTTTACAATCCTGAAAAATGGATCTCAGGGCTTCACATGTGCTAGGCAAATGCTCTACTGCTAAGCCAGCTGGAGAATGGCATTTTGATAGTGTTTTCCTCCTAAAGAAATGAAAGAACTATTATGGGATGCCTTACTCTTTTTATTGCTGAGAAAAATATCCAACACTCAAAATTAAAGGTGTAAAGATTTATTTGGCTTACAGTTCATAGGGGTTTAAGTTAATAGTTGGCTGGCTTCAAGGCAGGATGACGTGGCAGGGGGGCATCACAGAACAGAAATAGTTCTTGACAGGCAGAAGACAGCAAGCAATGAGGGAGAAGAGTGGTGATAGTGGTTTCCTTCTGTCCATTTATATTTCATCTAGGGTACCCAGAACTATGCTAGGCCACCCAGAACTATGATAACCACTAAGCGGACTAACTTAGTAATCACAAATCATTAATCTCAATACATATGACTACAGAAGGCTTTGGGGAGCATCTAGATACAAACCGTAACGTGGGAATGCACAGTTCTGCCCCATACTGGCCACTACCCTTATTCTTATGAATAATTGAAGAGACTGAGAAACTGATGCTCATAAATATGACCCAGGCTATGCACTTCCTTCTATGAATCCACGGAGGTATCTGTCATCTGTGTTTCCTTCTATAGCATATAGAACCTTGCAAGGACACTCTGACACCTGGGTTCTATTTATGAAATATTAAAGAGGTCAGCAGATTAAAGAGCCTACAAGCAGGCTCAGTCAGGGTCAAGGGTTGATCCTGGGGTCTGCCATGCTGGCCCCACCCCTGAAGCAGACTGAGATGGCAATTGAGACTGGGCATAGTGGTGCACGCCTGTAATCCCAGCTCTTGGGAGGCTACAAATAGGCACATCACTATGAGTCTGATCTAGTAGTGAGACCCTGAACACCCTGGAGACTCTTCCCTAAAATATAAAAAAAAAATGGAGAGAGATCATGACTCATTAGTATTAATGTCATTGGTATTTCATTAACAATTGCCAGTAGAAATTTGTCTTTTCCTTCTCAGAGGATTGCCTTAATACAAAACCAAAACAATTCTGAGTATATGGGCCAGGAGAGCTGCTTCATATAAGGAAAATGCATTAAATAGTGCATACCCTTCTAGTAACTATGGAATATAATAGAAATAAAATAATCTATTGACATTGGTCATAAACATTGTAAATATCAACATGATTTAAAATGTGAGGACAGTGCACATAAGATATTTAATGAGCATCCTGTTGATCACTTAACATTATTGTAACGCACCATCGGGTATGGTGGCACATGACTGTAATCCCAACACTCAGATGACTGAAGCAAGAGGACCACTGAGAGTTCAAAACCAGCGTGGGGTCAAGGCCAGCCTGAACAGTGTAATGAGACCCTGTCTCAGAAAGACAAACACAAAACAAAGGAAAGTACAAGAACAGAATTTTGGGTGTGTGTGAAGGCAGAGATTTTATTATAAATTTAGATTGAAGAGGAAAGGCTCAAAATGGTCCAAGAGGTGACCCTGTCATACTGGGTATCAGAATTTACTCTGTAAGATGAATAGTTGAAATAGAAATCAATAAACATGCCATTGAATGAAAATAGATATCCTAGAAATATGCTCATGTATACATGGATATCAAATGGCATACATTTTGATCACGAGGCCACTTCAAATCTGACTCTGAAGATTGTATATGCCTGAAGTGAAGAGGTCCCACTTGGTGTTAGTTTTTCATTATTAGTGCAGCTTACAGTATGTAATTCTGTTCTTCATGGGGGAACTGGTACATGTGCATAACATTTTAGATCTTTTTCATCCTTTCTTTCCCCCAGTCTTCCCTCTCTCCCTCTTTTTAAGCCCCTTCTCCCATCTCCAAAAAGTCTGGCCTTTTGCTTCTTACCATTTTCCTTAATTTTATTTATTTATATATTCATATTTTGGATTTCTCATATAAGAAAAGCAGCACCACATTTAACTTTCTGTGTGTCTTATTTTAAAGTTGAGTTTAGTGGTTTCAGTAGTGTTGAATAGGGAGGGACGTTCACAGCACAATTTCATGGTGTTGGACTTGTATTTAAATCTGGGCTTGCTGGAAATGGAGTAAGGATCTTATTGGTTTTCTTTTCAGCATAGCACATCTATATGACTTTTGATTTTTAACCCCATATTCCTCTGTCTTTTCTTTTTTTTAAGGGTCTCACTACTGACTCATAGTGATCCTCCTGTTTCTACCTCTCAAGTGCTGGGATTACAGGCGCACGCCACCATGCCCAGACTCCATTGCCGGCTCAGCGTGCTCTAGAGTGGGGCTGGTGTGGCAGGCGGGGCCAGGAACCGAACACTGGCCCCTGTGCTTCCCTAACCCATATTCCTCTGAACCCATAATTTTTTACCTAAGTCATAAACTGGTCAGTCCTGATAACAAGGCCCCATCAAATGACTCTTTACACATAGTTACTAACTATACTTTAGACTGTAGAAACAACAACACACAAACTTGACACAACTACTAAAACTTTCTTTGTACACGATGGAGCCAAATCTGGCTTACTGGTATATCCTACTGTGCTGGAAAATTTAAAACTACAGCTTCATAATTGGGCCATCAGACTCTGCCAGCTTTATCCAGCTACAACTCTGAGATAATTTCACTCAGCTTTGTCAGACCAGTTTCACAATGCTACACACAAAGCCTTTTTTGAGGAGTATCTACCCAGGGCAGAATACCCTAAACCTTACCAAATAACTTCGCCCAGGCCTTCCTGCTTCATGATCAATGACCCACTCCAATCAAACTTGGCTGGAACACATCTGCCTGAGAAAATATGACCAAATATATATAACAAATTATAGACTTATCTGTTATCAATACTGTACTTCCTGCTTAGAAAATGTACAAAAACTGGAATTTGAATCTAAACCAGTGCAGATAATTTTGACCTGGCTCCCTTCAACCTACCAGCATTAATAAAGTTGCTTTCTAAACTAATTGTTGCAGAGTGTTCTCCATCTAGTTCATTAGCTTCTGAAACATTGCCTTCAGGAGAGGGTAGCTTTCTTTACCTGTAGTCTGTGTAGCAAAACGCAGCAGTTCCAAAGGACCTTTTGACTTAACAAACTCTTGGATAAAAGACAAAAAACATCGCAATCATAATAATGGCATCACTGATGAAAAATAGCAGGAGAAATTACAGAAAATCTACCCTTTCCTTCACACCTTGATACACTGGAGGATTCTTTTGCATGGGGGAATGCACCTGATAATACTGTCTTGGATGTGCTAGAGTGGACAGAACAGCTTCAGCAGATGAGAAACTGAAGGTGCACCCCTCTCATCAGAGATGACGGAGAGACCACACGCCTTTTCGTTGCCTGCTTTCCACATTCTTTTCTTCCTACAAAGAGAACCTAATCAGGATGAGATGAACAAAGAAGTAATTATTTAAAAGGAAGTGCCTATGAGACTCAGGAGGCCATTCTCAGAGCAAACAACTGTCATGTAACTTTCTTTCTTTACTAAACCATGATTATAATACCGAGTATTGGGCACTCTTAAGATTAATATTCATTTGAGGATAAAGGAAAATAAAGTGTGCATAGTGATATGAAAAACATTAAAATATTTAATGATGAGCTCCATGTTTTTAGCTAGAGTCCTCTTGTTAACTATGAAGCAGAATTTTGGGGGGAACCAAGGTTCAAACTCATGACCTTGCACATGCCAGGCAGGCACTTGTTCCACGGAGCTATCTCCCCAGCCCCAACTATGGTGCAAGTTTGATTCTGGTGTAATTTCATTTGTATCTATGACCTCACATTTTAAAGTTTAAAGTCATGTGCACTGTGTAATATATACTCATTCTTGTGTTCAGCCTTGGAGATGTTAACTGAAGGCAGATGTTAAAAATCTGCCAAAAATTTTGTGATATTTTTATAGTTAAGATCCTTAATGAGAGCTATCTAGCCTACATTATTCAAAGAAGTTCTGTTTCACAGCCTTAACTGGAAACAATGAGGCAGAAGCAAAAACTTGCTCACCTCCAGATCTGAGTTGTCCATATTCAAGAAATGGGGGCTGACTGAGCTGAGCACAGGCACTAGAAACAGGAGAAGGATAGGGGAAAATCTATCTCCCCAAAGCTACCACACATGAGCTACAGAGGACTGAAAAAGAAGCTGGAGCTGGGCCTGAGCTAGAGCTTGTACACTGGGCATTTGTGAGAACATTGTATTCAGGCCAGAACAGAAGGGAATGGGGGCTAGGGCTCATGTGGCGACCAGGAGATGTCTAATTACGTTGCTCTACAAAATGCATGGAGATCTCATATGAAGGGGCCAAAGGGCAACATGTCTCTTTCTCCACCCAGTGGTGAGCCACTCTGGGACAGATTCCCACGTATTTTCCTTATTTCCTTACAATACTAGAGAAAAAGCCCTGCTGATTTAACAGGATGAGGGCTGCAAAGATCTTAAAGGCTCAAGGGAAGCATTCTCAGCCTGGATGGACAGGCAAGGCCTTCCCTAGGTTTAAACTTTAGCCATAGATTTTAACTGCCAGGCTCAGAGGCCAGCCACTTGTCCAAAAATCATGCTGCAGCATTCAGAATATTGTCTCAGAAACCTGTACAAATGCAGAACACAAAAATGTTGAGGCTGAGGGAGGAAGATCAAAAGCATGAGACAAGCCCAGGCAACATAGTAAGGTGGAGAGATCCCATCTGGAAACAAGGACTGGAGAGGTAGCTCAGTGAAGGCCACAGATCCAACCACCAGTACCAGAGGAAAGCACAGGTATCCGGCACATGGAGCAGGGCACCATGCTCCATGGCACTCGCCTATTGTTACCACCATGGTCACTGCTGGTGGCATGGCATCAGCTGACAATAACTCTACCTGCACTCCACAAATTAAATGCTTACCATCACCGGGCCACAAAAGTAAGCCTTCAAGAAAAACTAAATGAATCCAACGCAGAAACAGAATGAATCTCATTTATTAATCAAAATGCAGTACAAACAAAACCAGAGAGGACAACATCAGCACGGTACACTTCTTGGAGGCGACAAGAAACAAAATGCCACTGAAACCATGAGGGACAGTAAGGTCATCAACAAAAAAAAAATTGCCTCAAATTCATGGAAGGTGGCCAAAGCTAGAGTTGCAGCAAAACTTCTTTCCATAATGGCTTTCATTTCAGTGGGCAGAGGAAAGAAGTTACAGTCAGCGACTTTACATTGGAAGCTTACGGTGGGGCAAGGCCCACAAGTCAAGCACAGCATGTGTGTGATGCGTCCCTCGGGCCTTCCTTCCTA
>PVJA010056386.1:0-10767 GCA_004027025.1 Myocastor coypus
AAAAAAAAAAAAGGTAAGTGGCTGAAGGATCCTGAATTTATAAGAGGCATTTATATTTCATAAACTATGAAATATATTTTTTTAAATTTATAGCATTTTACAAATTCACATTTTGAGAACAACTTACATTTACCATTACTGACAAAAACTAAGATATTAAAAGGAGAAGCATAAGTGGCTGAGTGTGATGGTACACCCCTGTAATCCTAGCACTTCTGAGGCTAAGGCAAGAGGATTGCCTCAAGCTCAAGGCCAACCTGGCCTCAAGCTCAAGGCCAACCTGGGCTAAGTAGTGAATTCAGGAACAGCCTGAACAAAAAGACAAGCATAAGAGGCCAAGACAAGCAACTGCCAAACAAGAATCACAGTTTATTTCCTAAATTTATTACCACAGCATAAAATCCATAGATGAGGATATAGCTCAGTGGCACAGTGTGTACCTGACAAGTACAAGGTCATGAGTTCTATTCCTAGTACCAAAGGAAGCAAAAAGTATAACAGAATCCATGAGACAAAAGCAAACTCTTGCCTTCTTCCAGTTATCTTGGTGGAACATCCAAAATGATATAGGGGGCCTGGCCAGATAGCTCAGCGGACTAAAGCGCTTGCTTAGGCAGAGCACAGCAGCCATCCCTGGCATGCCATGCCAACTTGCCCTGGGGTATACTGAAACAGCAATTGCGATGGGGCATGGTAGTATGCACCTGTAATTCCATTGCTTGGGAGACTGAAAACAGAAACTATTGAGTCTGATCTACGTAGTGAGATCCTGTAGACCCTGTACTAAATAATTTTTAAAATGATATAGGGGCAAATATGTAATTCCTAGCATGCTGCACGTCAGATAGAGCCAAATTTGGTTCTCCAAAGTTGTAGAATTCTAAGAAACAAATGGGTCTTAAGAATAGGAAAATTTATGGGAGGATAGCACTAGTTCCTAAAACACAAGAGAGTACTGAATGAGTTGCTGAACTTAACACATTCAGAAGATTTAAAACAAAAAAAAAGTTTCATCTGCTGAAAACATTTTGGTGCAGTTTGTGCTTGAATGTCTTAGGAGGAAAAGAAATATGATCCTGATAGTCTAGGAGTCCTTGGGGAAGTAACTGGGGATTCATGACGGCACAATGAGGTAGTAGGTTCTGGAATGTCTGTTTCCTAGCTTGTTAACAGCAGCGGCAACAATCTTAGTAGTTCTGATCTGTGCTTTTGGCTAAAAAAGATAACACTTAGCTTAGTATTCATTACAACTGTGACTTAGGGGCTGGGGAGATAGCTCTGGGGCACAAGTGCCTGCCTGGCAAGTGCAAGGTCATGAGTTTGAACCCCAGTCCCACAAAATAAAATAAAGTAAAACTATGACTTAATTTGAAGATGATAATGGTAGAATAAAGCTGTTTTCTTTGAAAGTATTAATATTTTTCATATAAAATCAGTTGAAATGCGAAAAGAATCAGTATGTTACACTGTACCGTCATTTTCCCCCTCCCCTCCCCTCCTTTCCCCTCTCTCCTGCCTTCCCCTTCCCACTTACACCAATTTACCTATCCTAGGGGCTTAAATGGTCAATTCAACAATTATTTTGTTTTAAATATTTTAACTAAAAAAAAAAAAAAAAAAAAATCCCTCGTACTAAGCCGGGCGTGGTGGCGTACGCCTGTAATCCCAGCACTTGGGAGGCGGAGGCAGGAGGATCGGTGCGAGTTCAAGACCAGCCTGGGCTACAAAAGTGAGCTCAAGGCCAGCCTCAACTGCATAGTGAGACCCTGTCTCAAAAAGACAAAAAAAAGAAAAAAAAAAAATATATATATATATATATATTTTAACTATCATTTAATTCAGTCTAATAGGGCCAAGCTCGTGGCAAGGAACAACAACTAAAAATTAATTGTAACCTTGAGATGTCAGGGCCAGCAAGATGGCTCAGCGGTCTAAAACACCTGCTTGGGCAAGCTTAGGCAACTGCAGAGACTGCTCTTGGATCCCCGGCACCACATGCTATGCCAGCCCCACCTCCAGGGCAGGCTGAGCTGGCCATAATATATTAAAAAAACAAAACCACTGAGATATCATGTTAATTTTCAGACATAATTGGGATTTCTGCTCTTTCCAGGATTGTGCTAGGGGTTGGTAAAAGTAAATCAATTCTTAAGAAACAGAAAAGCCAGTAATATGTGTCAGTTCACCTTAGGAACTAGACACAAGATAGAGAAGTACCCAGCAGTTGGGAGGCTGAGGTAGGAGGACCACTGTAAGTTTGAGACCAGCCTGGGCCACAAAGTGAGCTCAAGGCCATCCTGAACTGCTTAGTGAGACTCTGTCTCAGACAACAAAACAAAATGATGCAGAAGTAGTCTGAGAGCCTACTTGGGGGTTCAAAGACTGACAGTTTAAGCCCCTAAGATGGGTAAATTGGGGTAGGCAGAGAAGAGGTGAAAAGGGAGGGGAGAGGTGGGGGGATAGCTTAGTAGTAGAATAAGTGCCTGCCTAACCAGTGCAGGGTCCTGAGTTCAATCCCTGGTACTGAAGAAAAAAAAAAGGAAGGGAGGGAGGGAGGAGAAAAAGAAAAGGGAGAGAAAAAATGGAAAGGAATGGAAAGGAGGATTCCAAATAATTTCAATGATACTAGAGATCTACTTTAGACTTTTTACTTATAACCAGAATAGATTAAAATTAACAATTTCATAATTTTGTTTTGTTTTGTATTTAGTATAGGGTCTCACTAGATAGATCAGACTCCTAGTGATCTGCCTATGTTCAGCCTACCAAGAGCTGGGATTACAGGCACACACAGTCTCAGTGTCTCAGCATGCCCTGGGGACAGGGCTGGCACATTACCACTGTGTTCTGCCTAAGTCGCTCTTTCATTTTAAAGAGACCAGGTCTTCTATGTTGTCTAGACTCTGACCTCAAGCTCCTGGGTTCAAACACCCCCTCCTGCCTCAACCTCTCAAGTAGCTGAAACTACAAGCAAACATCAACGCACTTGCCGTAACCTCCAGTTTTACTTGAAATGATAAGGATGGAAACAGAGTGACAGCTACTGAACAAGCCTACATTAATGGGGTCTTTTCATGATTATGTAGGACAATGGCAGTGAGCCTGTAGCACACAGGCCACAGTGGACAGACAAACCCCTCTCTGTTGCACATGAGCCAAGTTACTCTATTATCACCCCAGCAATCAAACATTTAGGTTTAATTGCAGGGATAGCATGTTGTGAATAAATAAGTGGGTTGCAGTCTTGTGGGGTGGGGGGACTGGGGTTCGAACTCATGACCTTGCATTTGTCAAGCAGGCATTTGTGCCACAGAACTATCTCCCTGGCCACCACGGGTTGCAGTCTTAAAATGTTTGACATCAATGATTTAGAATCTTGTTTTGTCAGTTGTGACTCCTATATGTATTGATTTTAGCCTAGCTTTAGGTAGCATTCTGCTGGTGTATGTGGTAGCATCTGCTTTATTTTGTATGTGTGTATGGGGGGCATATTTGGGGTTTTTGTTTGTTGACCTAGGGTATCAGCTTTTATTTTGGGGAATATATTTTAGATATACACAGTAATTCACTATGTAGTTTAGAATGGCCTTGAACTATGCAGTCCAAGCTGGCTTTATACTTGCTGTGATTTTCCTGATTTAGCGTTCCAAATATTGGAATTACAGGTATGTGCCACTATGCCCAGATCTGTTTGTTTTTCCTTTTTTTTAATACTGCTAGGTGCCGGGCGTGGTGGCTCACGCCTGTAATCCCAGCACTTGGGAGGCTGAGGCAGGAGGATTGGTGCGAGTTCGAGACCAGCCTGGGCTACAAAAGTGAGCTCAAGGCCAGCCTCAACTGCATAGCGAGACCCTGTCTCAAAAAGACAAAAAAAAATAATAATAATAATACTGCTAGGAATATATCCTACCAATCATTTTCATACTCGTTTGATGATTTTATTAGAAGCTGAGTAAGCATATAGTTGAGCAAAAGGCTACAACTCTGTGTGACTGCGACCTCATCTTATTTCAAGGTGATTCTGTGGAACCTGCAGAAGGCCCGGCCCCTGTGGATTGCTCATCTCCAGGAGGATGAGGCAGAAGACATGGAAGGCCCTCAGTCCCCCAGCCAGCTCTTAAACCCTGCCCTCGCCCACTCTGTGTCTGTGGCATCATGTGGTAACATTTTTAGTTGTGGAGCAGAAGATGGTAAGGTGCGAATCTTCAGGGTGATAGGAGTCAAGTGTGAACAAGCACTGGGATTTAAGGGCCACACTCTGGGCGTGGCCCAGGTCTGCTTTCTGCCAGAATCATATTTTCTCCTCACTGGAGGGAATGATACAAAGATAATTCTGTGGGATGTGAGCTGTGTAGTTGAAAAAAAACAGAAGAGTCCTATGAAACAGAGCCACAGGAAAAAAACTAAGAGGGCAGCTAATGCCAAGCAGGCTGGGAACAGTGACAGTGATACTGCAGCAGTCAGAGGGGAGGAACACGGCAAGATGTCACCAAAGGTGAGCATCGAGCATGGAGACAAAGTGAACTGGCTTGTGGGTACAAAAATAAAGGGGCAGCAAAATATATTAGTAGCTGACCAAACTAGTTGTATATCTGTATATCCCTTAAGTGAATTTTAAACCCAATAAAAATATTTGAAGAACTGTGGTGAGACTTACATTTTTTTTTAATTAATAAATTTGTGGGGGTTTTGTTTTGTTTTGTTTTGTTCTTATGGTCAACTCAGCCCACTCTGGGGGCAGGGCTTGCATGGTATGTGGCGCTGAGGATCGAACCATGATCCCTATACTTTGCCTAATCTTGCCTAAGCAGGTACTTTTGACTGCTGAGTTATCTCTCCAGACCTTAGATTAGATTTTTAAAAATCCTGCCTTATTTAAAGTATCTCTGTAATACCATGCCATCTCATTGTGTGCAGCTTAAGGCATTTGAACAAAAGATGGTAATTGGATTATGCTTCATGTAGTTAACATTAAAACATGGAGAAAGAGATCAAATATGTATTCAGTATTGACTGCATACCAGCCAATTTACACGTATTTCATTTCTGACCACAAATCAATGAAATGGACAATTTCCCCTACTTTGTTGGCGCAGGAATCAAGACCCAGAACTAGAATCTAGGAAAACTGTAGGCAGTTACTTGCCTGAAAAGGACCTGGATTGTGTTGTTATACCTTGTGCCTGGTGGCACCCACATCCTGATCCAAAAGTGGTCACCACATTAGAGCTGTTGTTCTGGACCCATGACATCATGAGGCACCTAAACAGGTTGTAAGAGGAGATCTTGTTCTCATTCAGTCCAGACCTTGCTCACAGTCATCTATTTCTGTCTGCAAGAAAAGGATTCCGGGGTCAAGTCACTTTAGAATATTATGCAGCAATTCAGGCCACAATGCTGCTAGAGTCAGGATAAACTGAAGCTATAAATAAGCAGTTTCTGACTAAGCAAATGTGCAAGGTAAGAAAGAAGAGCAGCAAGACAGTAGGACAGGAATGTCTCATTTCTGGCTTACTGTCTTTTCTGGATGTTCTTTTAGCTTTTGCTCATAGTTCCTACAGTTAAATTCCAAGTTTAAAAATTGTCTGTTTATTTGTGAAAAGTTCTTTTTAATAAACCAAGTTTTACTCAGGACTCTGGTTGATTTTTTTTTGGTCGGGGGGTAGCAGGAATCAAACTCAGGGCCTTGCACTTTGCCAGGCAGGTGCTTGTGCCACTGAGCTATCTCTCTGGTCCCTATTTTTAGAGTTTATTATTTTTTTTATTGGAGACAGGATCTTGTATAGTTCAGGCTGGTCCTGAACTCACTACATAGCACATACTGGCCTTAAACTTGGAGCAATCCTCCTGCCTCAGCCTCCTGAGTGCTGGGATTATGGGTATATGCCACCACACCTGGAAAAATTTTATTGCTATACTTTGTTTTAGTGTTGTTGGAACCAGGAATTGAACTTAGGACCTGTGCTTGCCAAGCAGGCACTGCGCCAGTGAGCTATATCCCTGGCCCATGGGAGAATCTTTTGAAAGGTTAGCCAATTTTAAGTCTTTAGGGCAAGAGCAGATAATCACTCAGAGCTAAGCAAAAGTACTTTTCCCACCAGGACAAGGAACAGGGAAGACAGTTCTCTCAACATAGAGGTTTAATGTAGCTGTGCTTTACTGGGTCTCTTTAAGTTCAGGCAGCATTAGTACCTGCCTGGCAAATGCAAGGTCCTGAGTTCAATCACCAGTACAAAAAATTAAAAGAACCAAAGGAGAAGCCAGATATGGCCCACACCTGTAATCCCAGCACTTGGGAAGCTGAGGCAGGAGGATCGCCAAGAGTTCAAGGCCAGCCTAAACTACACACAGATTCTGTCTCAGAAATTTTAAAAAACCAAGGTGGGGGCTGGCAAGATTAGTGCTCTAAAGCATCTGCTTAGGAAAGCTTAGGCAACCTCAGGGACTGCAGTTTGATCCTGACAACACATGCTGTGCCAGCCCCACACCCAGGGTAGTCTGAGCTGGCCATAATACAAAAAAAAAAAAAAGAAAGTGGGTGCACAGCAAAAGGAACCACTAACAGAATGAATTCACAACCTTCAGAATATAAAAAAATTCACCAGCTACCCTTCAAAGCTAACATTTAGAATAAAGAACTAAAAAAAGAGACCCCCTCCCAAATATAAAGACCAAAGATGAGCATCTGAAATGAATACACATTTCTCAGATGGAATGGTGGCCCACACCTGTAATCGTAGCATTCATGAGACTGACACAGGAGGATTGCTGCAAGTTTGAGGCCAGTGTCAAAGTAAGTTCAAGCCATCCCAAACTATATAGTGAAATCCTGTGTCAAAAAAAAAAAAAAAAAGTTCAAATAGCAAATACATAAAAAGAATATTCAACATCAATGATCATTTGAGAAACTCAGAACAATACTGAGATTCCACCTCACTCTAGAAAGAATAGCTACTATCATGAAATCAACGAAAAGCAATGCTGGTGGGCCTGTGGGGAAAAAGGAACTGTTCTTCACTGTTGGTGGGAGCATAAACTGGTGCTACCACTGTGGAAGTTCCCTCAAAACACTAAAGACATTACTGCCGGGCGTGGTGGCTCATGCCTGTAATCCCAGCACTCAGGAGGCTGAGGCAGGAGGATTGGTGCGAGTTCGAGACCAGCCTGGGCTACAAAAGTGAGCTCAAGGCCAGCCTCAACTACATAGTGAGACCCTGTCTCAAAAAAACAACAACAACAAAAAGACATTACCCATTTCACCCAGCTGTGCCTCTTCCAGGCATCTTCCCAAAAGATTTAAAAGCATCTTACCATAGCAATATATGCAACACCCATGTTTATAGAAGCACAATTTATAATAGCTAAATCTTGCAAATGGCCCATATAACAATTAATGGATGAATCAATAAATATGGTATTTATATACAGTGGAGTACTACTGCCATAAGGGTAAATGAGTCGTTTTCACATAAATGGATGCACCTTGGGACCATAATATTAAGTGAAGTAAATTAGACTCACAAGTTTAACTATTGCATTGTTTCTCTTGTGAGAGAAGCACAAAGGAAACATAAGGAACAAAATGGAGACAGGCTGTCAGAAGTAGGAAAAACGTGTTCAAAGGAGGAGAACAAGGTGGAGGAGATGAAAGGGAAAAAATGGAAACCAAAGTTTTATAGGTCCCCAGGGCTGACATGCCAGCCCCACTCATAAGGCATGCTGCAAAGCAATTGAGACTGAGCAGGGTGGTGCATGTTTATAATCCCAGCTCTTGGGAGGCTGTAAACAGGCAGATTATGAGTTTGATCTAATAGTGAGACCCTGAACACCCTGTCCCTGTAGACCCTTCCAAAAAAAAAGGAAAACTTCTATGAGAGTCTGAGCTGTGGTGAGACCCTGTACCAAATACATAAAAGACCTAAAAGTTTAAAAACTTATAAAGGAGAGAAGGAAAAGTTAAAGGGAAAGAAATGAGAAAAAAGATATTAAGATGTATCATGTACAGGCACAAATTCCCTATGATGAATGTGGTTGTTATGTATGGCAAATATGTATGAATAACAACAAAAGCCCCAAGGGAGGTAGCTCAGTGTAAAGCACTAACATCTATGAGGTCCTGAGTTCTATTCCTAGCACCAAAAAAAAAAGTAGCAAGGCAGGTTGTTAGGGTGATCTGGCTGTGATGTGTCACTCCACTGATCACCAGAGTTGAGGTGGCCTATCTGGCTGGCTAAGCAATGTCCCTTCCCCTCTCACATTGTTCCATGTGTGTCCCTCCCAATGTTGTGTGCTTCGTGGAAGAGAACAATGCTCTCTGATCTAGGAGACCTATTCTTTTATCCAGCCTCTGGGCTGCACTTTTGGAACCTCCGAACAGGTGCTCAGGATCCAGGAAATTATAACTTCCCTCTCTGAGTTCTTGTGCTCTCTGGCTACTTTTGAGCAAAACATGACATTTGAGGGCCACATCAGCTATTTCAGTGCCTGAAATGAAGTAAACAGGGTCCAGGGCCAGGTCCTAGGTCCCCAAAGATAATCTGATTGGCCCCTCTTAGCTGTCCCCTCCCATCCAGTTGGCTATAGTCACACCCTATGAACATAACCAAGGGGGCCATCCCTTTAGGTGAGGATGTGGCTATAAGAGGCTTGGCCCTAGTTGTTAGCCACCAATCAGGACAAATAGGAATGTCACAGGCCAAAAGGGCAGCCCTGCCGGGCATGGTTGTGCATGCCTATAATCTCAGCACTCAGGAGGCTAAGGCACGAGGATCATTTTAAGTTTGAGACCAGTTTGTGCTGTAAAGTGAGCTCAAGGCCAGCCTGAGCTGCATAATGAGACCGTCTCAAAAAAGACTAAGTAGTCTCCAAAAGATTTACATTCCACAATTGATATTTGGTTAGTGGATGTGTATTATGAAGGGTGTTGGTTATCATGCTGCAGTCTGACTCAATTTACAAGCAAGTGACAGGCCCACAGTAGTTATGAGAACCTGGGGAGACATCTGGAAGCAGAAGAAAGCACTGGGGTAGCATTCTGAACACAGTTTAGTCAAGTGGTCAGGAGACTGCTCAGGTAATAAATAGGAATGTCTGTGGTTCCTCCCTCAGAAGTGAGACTCCAATGATCCCCATCATGAGCAGACTAAAAGAATGTTTCCAAAGCTAACTAGGCTGTAGTCACAGGAACCTGAAAATAAATATTACTTTTGGTGAGAGTATGCTTGCAGAGCGGTTGAATTATGAATTGACACATTATGTTAATCATTCTGACATTTGTATGTTTATTTTTCTGTCTTTATTAGCATATAAGGTGTTGGGGGTAAGGACTATTTCATTTCAGAACACATGACCATGGCCAATCCTGGACACCTCAACCAACACAGTACTTATTAAATGAGCTAAGTGGGGAGGAGTGAAATATGAAAAGACATGAGGTAAAGTCAACCTGAAGGGAACCCATGGCAAGACTTGTAGGAAACCAGAACAAACTCTTGTGTTTTAGATTTTAGGGAGGAAAAAGAGGCCTAGGCCATGATCCTGCTATTCAACTGAGGCTGGCTTTGAACTCCCAAATGATCCTTCTGCATCAGCCTCCTGAATACTGAGATTACAGGACTGTTCCACTACACTCAGCTAAAATTATTTTTAAACAGATGGCAGGGCTTTTTGCCAAGATGGCTCCAAAAGTAAAGAAGGAAGCTAAAGCCAAAGCAAAAGCTTTGAAGGTTAAGGCCATGCTGAAAGGCATCCACAGCCACAGAAAGAAGATACAAACGTCACTCCTTCCACTATCCCAAGACACTTTGGCTCCAGAGACAACCCAAACACCCTCAGAAGAGTGCCCCCAGGAGAAACAAGCTTAACAACTATGCCATCATCAAGTTCCCTGACCACAGAGTTAGCCATGAAAAAGATCGAGGACAACAGCTCACTCATGTTCATTGTGGATGTCAAAGCCAATAAGCACCAAATCAAACAAGCTGCAGAGAAGCTGTATGCCATTGATGTTGCCAAGGTCAATATCCCAATCAGACCTGATGGAGAGAAGAAGGCATATGTTCAACTGCCTCCCGCTTATGATACATTGGATGTTGTCAATAAAATTGGGATTATCTAAACTGAGTCTACAGTGATAAGTTCAAGTACCTATGTTATAGAGTAATAGTATCACTAAGCTTCTCTTTTGGAGGGTTAAGAACCTAAGTTTGCACACCAAAAATTAGAGAAAAAGAAGGGCTACAAGGTTAACCAATATTCTGGCTCTAGCCCTTCAAGGTCAGTGAGGACTCAGGACATAAAAGACCCCGTACTGTAACATCCTATAACTTCATGGTGTCCCAAATTTTCTGTTCAAGGAGATTTTGGGGCCACAGAGGAAAGGGACTGATGATGTATAGTGTGTCTAAGGAGAGTCACCTAGAGAGAAAACATTTTCTCAGGCTTTCACAGAGAGCAAACTATTCAAGCAATGGCCAAGACTCACCCCAGATGGCTGACACTGACAAAAGTTCTACAAAACATTATACATGGTTTCAAGGTGGGGATTTGACTGACCTTGTCAGATATAAAAATTACATGTTTTGTTATATAGGTCTTGCTTCACCTTGGCCTTAAACACCCAGCAGAGCCGGGCATGGTGGCTCACGCCTGTAATCCCAGCACTTGGGAGGCTGAGGCAGGAGGATCATTGTGAGTTCGAGACCAGCATGGGCTACAAAAGTGAGCTCAAAGCCAGCCTGAATTGCACAGTGAGACCCTGTCTCAAAA
>PVJA010056387.1:0-10817 GCA_004027025.1 Myocastor coypus
TCTCTCTCTCTCTCTGGTAGCCTGGTAACAGCTCTCCTATTTAGCCAGGCTGGATCTGAACTAGCCACGTATTATGGTTTGTGTCTAGTTGTGCCCCCAAAGCCTCATGCAATCATGAGGTGGAGAATTCTAGAGTGAGGCTAACTCATGATCCACTGGGATTATGTATCTTAGTACTGCTGGGATTATGGGTGTGGGTACCTTTCCCAGCTTGGGGCAATAGCCTGAATGTATTATAAGAGAAACAGAGAAATAGACTCTGTTGTTCTCTGTTGTCATTTTTCTCTTTTCAGTTGCCTCTGCTGTCATTTGTTGCTCTCCTGCCTCCATACATTGGATGCTCTCTGCCCTGTTCCAGTCAGCCTTGGACTGAAACCTCCAGTAACTGTGAGCTGAATAAACCTTTCCTAACCTCATTTTGGGTGCTGGATATTTGTCCCAGCAATTAGAGAAGAGTAACTAAGACAGCATGCAACTCAGACTGGTTTTGACCTTGCAATCTTCCTATGTTAGCTTTTTGAGTGTAGGATTATAGGACCACACTATGGAAGCCAGCTAAAATTGGATCTTTTATGCCTTTATTTTTTAATGTATTTGGCATAGGGTCCTACTGTGCAGCTTGAACTCATAGTGATCCTCCTATTTGCTGCCTCCCCAGCAGTGGGATTACAGGGGGACATCACCAGTCCCAGTTGGTGGTCGGCTCAGCAGGCCTGGGGTGGGTCTGCAGAGCACATGGTGCTGAGGATCGAGTCATGGTCCTTGTGCTTGCCTAAGCAGGTGCTTAGTCCACTGAGCTACCTTGACTGACAGCCCTAAAATTGGATCTTTAAAGGAAGGTAAAAGCAATTTTCTTCAGGAAAGAATATTTGCTTGCTTTCATTGTGGCATGGAAGGTATTTTAATATAGTTTCTCCCTTCAATATGGAGTCTTCTAACTATGGAATATATGGATTTCTGGGCAATTTTGAATTGTTTTGGATTTGAAAGATGGCCAGAGCTCTTAACAAACAGCTTTCTCATTACTGCCTGATATTAATTTGGACACAAAAATTGCTACTAGTACTACCATTACTATTTATCAGTCCTACCATCTGTGACAGGCTGACAGGTCACTTCTGTTCATTACTTGTCATGAGTAAGACATTGAGAGAATGGCTTTGTCTGAGTGGCTGCAGTTAGGATCTTGCTGTACAGCACAGAAAACCAAGGAAAATTAAAATAGCCCGCATGATTCCGAAATGTCCAGTAAGCACCAGAGCTAGAGTCTGAGCCAGGAGCAGTGTTCAGGGACTCAGTCGGCCAAGAGTGTGTGCTATCGTAGGAGGGACAGAAATGCAAGGCCATTTCTTATTTATTCTGACTGTGGCACTGCACAAAGTACGTGGCATTTGGCAGGCTGTGCGTGTTTCATGTTGATGGAATAAAAGACTGAGGAAAGCTAGCAAACATTTAGCACTTATGGATCATCTTAATTTTTAATTGGAAGTTATAATGATTTCATGTGCTCATGTCACTTACATTAGGTGGCTGATTACTGTGAAGGATGAATGATGACCTCGTTCTTCGTTGGGGCCCTCAGGCTAGGGCTACAGAGCGATAGGAAGTCCCCATTCTGCCATGGCCTGGCTTGCTGTGACCATGGAGAAGGGGTGCCATCAGGAGTCATCGCACTCATTTGAGAGGATTTCAAGAGAGCCTCAGGATTTGGTTACACACTGCCAGTGGTTTGCCTTCCTCCAAATTATGAAAGCTGCCCCCATTCATGGGCGCTCTCTAGGCTGCGAGCTGCGTGAGCACAAGCCCTGAATCCAAGATGCTCGCGGCCCATCTTCAGGGACGAGGGCCTGATCCATTCGTAGTTGCAGAATAGCAAAGGTGCGTCAGAATGGGAGGTGAGCTCCTAGTTCCAGGAGGCCACCTGAAGGAGAGAGGACAGTCAGAAAACCTGAAGCTTTAGCCTAGGAAACTGTAATGCTTGGTAATGCAAGGCAGACAAAGGCGGCTGGGAAGTAGATGCCCCTCAAAAGCTTCCCTGGGCAGCCAGCTACTGACCATATTCCCAGGCTCGGTGGCAGCACTGTCCTGGGGTGGAGCTGACAGGAAGCGAGAGCCAACAGACCTCAAGTCTTGCTTTCTTCTGGCAAAGCAAACCCTTTGCCATCCTTGACTCCATCATGCCTCCTCCTCTTCTGTGTTATTTCTATGTTTGTGAAACAATTTGTTGTGAGACAACTCCTGTGTGATCTGCTCACACAAAGGAAATGCGTTGAGGATGTGGATTCCATGCTTTTCTGTGCCCTTTAATGGTTATTTGTTTCTCATGCGAAGTGAACCCACAAGTCTCCAGTGAACGTGTGGCTGTGAGCAAACACGCTGATGGTCGTCACACGCAAATTTCTGAGCTCGGCAGCACTTGCAGGCTTCACTGTCAATGAGAAACGACCGTTTTGGCGTTGGTCTCAGCCTCCCGTGCAGTTTAGCTGGGGAGAGTCAGTCTTCGAACCCGATCCCTGGGAGGGCTGGAAAAGGAGGTGTTTCCGGTTCTCAAGGAGGAGAGTCGGCTATGCGCATTGAGCCTTTGGTTGAAGCTGGTGGGTGTTTCACATTGCTGTGTGGACCAGGACGACAGCAGGGGGTGTGAGCACGTACCGGAGGAATCAGTGAGCTCGGATGGAAGCACAATATTTTCTTTATTTAAAAGCATTACGTTCTGCATGTTCCATTCCACAGCCCAACTCTTTTGTATCAACGTTATGATCATAGGATGTTATCTGCCCACTGAAAACAAAGCTGCTGTCTCAGAAGCGAGGTTGTGCCCCGTATGGCTGGTCGCATAGCTCAGTGTGCCCTGCAGAAATCAGCTTACGAGAATTTGAGAAACTGCTCTACCCTTGCTTGTCACTTTGCAGTTATGTGGCATCTGAGTCTTGGAGTTTTAAAGATTTTTATTTAGCTTCATCTAAATAGGACTATTTCTTTATATTGGAAAACCAACAAATCTATAGTTTTTACTTTCTGAATTATTTTTTCTCCTTACTTAGATTGCTACACAGTGAGTTTGGCTGTGGTGATCAGGCTGTTTCCTGAACGTGGCTGAGGGCTGATTCTTTTTCGTCCTTTCTCTTTTTCTTTATGTTCATGAGGCCTCCATTGCTCTAGCACTTAGTAAAACGGTGACAAATTGGAGCATATATTTCATGCATGTTCTGATTGAATTGACTACAGCAGGTATTTTGAAAATATGAATTATTCTACAAAGTTTACTAATTAGTGTAAGTGTAACCATTATTTTATTTACAGAAATTTATTCTTTTTTTTTGGGGGGGGTACCAGGGATTGAACTCAGGAACCTATGCTTGCCACATAAACACTTATTCTACTTTCTACTGAGTTATCTCCCCAGCCAAACATTGTTTTATTTAATGACAAGAAAGTAGTCCAGATATCTACAAATTAGTGCTTGAGCTTTTAGAAAAGAGAAAGAGTAACAGTGAGCAAGAGCAAAAGATGGGGAGAAAGAGTGAAAGGGGGGAGGGATGGAGGGAGGGAGAGAGGGAGAGAGAACTGATATTGGCAGACTATAGGGTAATATCTGCTTATATATTTACTTTTTATTTACTTATTTTTTTAATGTGTTCAGTACAGGGTTCATAGGGTCTCACTACACAGATTGGACTTATAGTGATCCTCCTATTTTCAGCCTCCCAAGCACTAAGATTACAGGTACATGCCACAATTCCCAGACTCAATTGCCGTCTTAGTGCATCCCTGGGCCAGGGTTGGGGCAAGCAAAGCACCCAGGGATCAAACTCTGGTCTACAGGGTCTCATTACACAGATTGGACTCATAATGATTCTCCTGTTTTCAGCCTCCCAAGTGCTGGGATACAGGCGTGTGCCAACACACCCAGTCTCAATCTCTGTGCCCTGGAGGTGGGGCTGGCATGGCAGGCCGGGATTGGACTCTGGTTGCTGCACTCTGCCAAGCAGGCTCTTTAGCTTGCTGAGCTATCTGGCTGGCTCCTTTGTATTTTAAAAATACACATCACATATCATGTCATTTCACTTTGATGCCTGTTCAAGCTTTTGGAAATGGAAAAAGGTGGGTACGGGAGATGGGGCAAGAGAACAAATGTTGTGGAAGAGGGAAAACATTTTCTCACATATCCACAAATGAATGATGACTTCATCTCATCTGGTACCTGGTCTATAGCCACTTTCCCCAGCTTGTCTAGACATGCTTCTTTTTGGTTAATTTAGTCTGTTCATGATTCAAATGGGCTTATTACATTGTTTTGAGTCTTGTAATCTGGACCGACTTCTCTTTTCTTTTTCCTTTGTTATAGAGTGATCGAAGAAATTGGGATCTTATCTTCTAGATTGGGGTAAATAGTGTTGCTATTTAGATAACTCCTCTACTGTTTCTCCTCAAGACTTCAGTAAAAGCTAAATACAACTGGTTAAATATCATGCCCATGCTTTTGTTTAATATTTTTTTGAAAACGTCTCTTTCAGAGGCATGGTCCTCGATGTTCTGGCTTGTCTAAAATTCCTTTGTGTTGCATCCTGTGTCAGAGTATTTGTGTTTCAGAGATACAGAAGTTAATCAGTGGGCCCTTGTGAGGGTTGCTTACTGTTTTTTTTTTTTTTTCCATTTATATTTTGTCTGATGTTTTGACTATCCAATGTTGATCACTACTTGATTCAGTTATTGCATTAGATTAATTGTAAAATGTTGATGTTATTGTTCTTCCTTCTTGAATTTGTTATTACTGGAGAATCTATATTTAAGAACTCCCAACTACCAGGAATTTCTGGACATCTAAAAATACACACTATAACAGACAAGGAAAAACAATGCTTACCTGTTTCCCTTTTAAATATCAGCTTTTAGAGTAATAATTTGGTATCTTAGCAACTGGCAATGATGTCCAACAAGTTGTATTTTGCTTCTCTTTCTCTTACTCTCCTTTTAAAAGTTTCATTATACATTTACAGCCTTTTGCATAGTCAAGATATTTTAATTAGCCACATCACTTTCGTGATGTTCATATTGCCCCATCCCACAAGTGGCTGCCCTTCTCTCTCAGTCCCATGCCCTTTACCAGGACCCTGTCAGGTCTTGATGGCTGCCTTCCCCTCCTAGTTTTTAGAACCATAAATGTCCCAAGTCACCATCTTCTTTTTAGCCCTAGAACTAGAATTAGCTATTTCTCCCAGAGTCCTGATTTATAATTATTGAGGAAGTCTACTCAGAGACCACAATAGAAAGTTAGGCCAATTCACTGAAACTGTATTGAAATTGTTTATAGAATTTTTCAGTGGACAAACATAAAAAGTGGTTGCTTTTAGAAACAGAAAAATCATGATAATGAAAATTTCAATGCATATATAGGACAATGGAGTATTTAATTTTTAAGCTGTAGGCTTAGGACACCTTATATAAGCTCAGAATCTTCTTTTTTTTTTGTCACACTAACACACTTTTAAATCTATGAACTTGAAAAGAAGGTAAACTCAACAAACTGCCATTGCAGAGTTAGATATCTGCATCAGACCTACATTACTATTGGTGTAGCTTCTGTGTATTCTTGTTAATTTTGATCGACCTGGGTCTTAGCACAAGGGGCCCTGGGTTTGTTGACCTGTCCTTTTATTGGTACATTTCTGTCTGATTCTCTCTGTATCACCAACAGCTTCTGCATTGTGGAATCTGGAATCTGCTTTTCATTCCATTTTGGTCTTTGTTTTTATTTCTGTTTTTAGGCTTTATTTTCCAGTCTTTGTTTTTGTAAAATCCTTTTTTGTCTCTTTTATTCTAATTAATTAATTAATTAATTAATTTCATATATTCAGGGCAGGGTCTACAGCATGTACAGGATCTCACTATGCAGATCAGACTTGTAGTGATCCTCCTGTTTTCAGCTTCCCAAGCGTTGAGATTACAGGTGTGTGCCACCACACCCAGTTTCAGTCTCTGTCTCAGAGCACCCCCGGGGGTGGGCCTGGCATGGCAGGTCAGGGATCCAACCCCGGTCACTACACTTTGTCTAAGCAGGTGCTTTAATCTGCTGAACTATCTGGCCAGCCATTTTTTCTTTAAAAATTACTTTCCTTTCTTATGTTCTACTTTGTTTTGAGTTAAAAATCTCAAATGCTTTCATTTTCTTGAATCTACCTAGCATTTACATATATTCTTTAACTTTTATCTTTCCACAGAATTTTGATTTACTTATGTCTATCTACAGCAGAGATATGGCTTGCTGTGTTAGACAATCTTACTTTTTTCTTTCAGTATATTCATTTGTGTGTTTGGTCTCATTTTAAAATATTTTATTTCATTTTGAAGAGTAAAAACAAAAGCAGGAACAAAACTCAGAAACAAAGACAGAAAGGGAAAGAGGATAACTTACATGTTACAGATCTTCAATTGATCTCAGTTTTGACAATGACTTACGATATATTGTGTGTTCTCTTGAAAATCATCTTTCATCATGTGGCCATGCGCTGTATCCTTTTTCAAATCATTGGTACTTAATATGTTTTTATTTCTATTGGTTGGCTCTGTACTAACATTCTATGCCATACCTGAAGCTTCTTTGTTTTATTTTTTATTTTTTTTTCAATTTTTTTATTGTTAGGCTTCTTTGTTTTAGAGAATGCCCAGACGCAGCGTTTGCTGAGCACTGCTAACCCTAACACTTCCCCTTTTCCTTCTCACTCTCCTGAGCCGTGGCTGAGCACACGTGGCCTTTCTTCTTTTACTTCCTGTTAGTACTTATGGGGCTGTCTCCAATCTTGTTCTGACTTCCGTTTAATTTCCCAACTCATTACTTTTATCACATTTACAATGTTGGATCACATCTAGTTTTAGCCCTCTAGTTATTTTCCATCAGACCTCTGCCAAGGCTCTGCAAACATTTGTGGTTTCTGATGCTTTTTCTCTAGCAGGTTCCTCAGAAACATCTTCTGATAAGACTATGTAAATCCTTGAATATTTATGTCTTCTTTTGAAGGCCTTTATATTTGAACAAAAATTTCATTGGATGTAAAATATTTGGCTCATTTTTTTATTGTCTTGAATATCTTTACAATGATAATGACCTTCTGGCAAACAAATGTTCGTACTTCAATATCTTCCTAATGTATACTTTTTACTTCAAGGGACGAACTCTTCAATTCATTTAGCATATGGTCATTTTATTGAAAGTATTGTAGCATTGATGCTTCTTAGTTGTAAATAAAATTCAAACCTTTGTTGCAAACATGTCCTCCAACTATATAGATCTATTGTCTTTCATTTTTGAGAACCTTTCTATCTTGGAATTCTGTGTTCCCTCATCTTTGTCTACTTGCTCTAAATCTTCCTGTGAATTGTTTTCCCTCTTTTATTTTCTTTGGTATCTTGATCATTTTTTCTTTCACATGTTTTCTTTATTGCACTACTATGTGTTTTCTAATTTAAAACTATGTTTGAAACACTCTTTCTTTCCTTGTACATTCCTTAGTCTTATTAGGAATCTTTTCTTAAAAATCTTGTTTCATATTCTAGCAATCTCATTTCTGAGCTGTTAATTTGAGCAGCTCTTTTTTATTTTTAATCTTCTCTTTCTCAGTCTCTCCCTCCCTCTCTGTCTCTCTGCTTCTTTCTCTCTCTCTCTCTCGTATAGGATCTCATTGCCCAGTTGAGACTTGTAGTGATCCTCTTGTCTCAGCCTCCCTAGTGCTGGGATTACAGGCATGCACCACCGCACTCAGTTTTGGTGGCCAGCATGGGATTCCAGGGCTAGCACAGCAAGTGGTACTGTGGATTGCACCCAGGTCCTTGGGCTTGACAGGCAGGCACTTAGAACACTGAGCTATATCCCCAACCTGTGTAGTTCTTTTAATCAACAAACTTGAAGATTCTTTTAATCAAAAAATTTGAAATTTTATTTTGTAGTTTTCATCTTCTCTATAGCTACATTTATAGTATACTTTCATTATCCATTGTAATTATATATGATTCGTCTTTATTTTGATTATTATATCTCTATATAGAGGTTTATTATGATCTGCTTTTATTTTTCATATATAAATGAGATAGTTTATTGGACATGAGCAGCAGATTCCCATGTAGGATTCTCTTCTCTGTTATTGTTTGAAGTATTAAACAAGAGGACTTTCTATAAAGACGTTTTTTTTCCTCTTAGAGAGTCTGGTTTACAAACTTCCAGGCTCTGAATCTGTGCTATGTAGAATCCTAATGGGTCTTTGCTTTCAAAGCAGGGCTGCTGCCTCTACTCGCCTTTCTCATTCCCTACCTCGGGGTCTATTCCAGGCTCCTGGTAGGTCTTGTGTCCCTGGGATGGCTAGTGCTTTGAGTTAGGTACAAGTCACAGGAAAGACTGTGAGTCTCTGTGGCTTGAAACGGAGTACTCTGGTGTTTCTGCGCTACCTGTGGGCTGCGGCTGCAGCGGGGTGGTGGCTCTTTTCTCACCCCCCTTACTGGTTTCTGCTGTTCTCTTTGCACTGGTCCTTGGCTTGGACCCACTGGGATAGGCTTTGAATCTCACTGGTAATTTTCAGATCTGATTGCTTTTGTTTTGGGTCTGTAAAGGAATTCTTCTCATGGTGGTAAATACTTGTTGTCCTTGAACCCTGTCCTTGTCGAAGTGACTGCACTTGTCCTTTCTTTTTCTGGCAGTTTCTTCCCTCTCCTAGTGTCCACTGCGTCTGTTGCACCATGACAGCCAGCTCACGCTAGTGCCTGCTCCAGAGTAACTGGTGGGCTGCCATTGTTTTTATGCAAGATAATGTCTATGTTTTTATTTTTCATTGTTCTACATATTCAATCTGATCTTCATGACTAACAAAATTGGGCTGAGTGTGTGGCTGAATGGTAGATTGCTTGTCTCACATGCATGAAACCCTGGGATCAGTTTTAGTACTGTCAAAAAAGAAAAAAAAATCTTTTGTGTCTAAACAAAATTATGTTGTTGCTCTGTTTTTAGAATCAGAAATATTAGTATATTTTAGGAAAGAATATTATAGAAAATGCAGCTCTTATTTTTACCATTATTTCTCACGTGGTACACCATAAAGCTGAAATAATAATTTAAACTAAAAAAGATAAATTCATAATACTTAATATGCCACTTACTTATCACATGAGCGAGGAAAGGTGTATATTTATGTGTGCAAACATTAACTGCAATTACATGTTTCAAAGAATAAAATAAATAGAAAGGTAATTTTTGATTGATATTTATGTATGTCATAGGGAAAAAAGAAATTCATTTGTTATCTCTGAAGCACCTCTGAACCCTCCATGGCTTGAATCAAATTGCCATGGCTGGGACACTAAGACATTTAGTTTGCTCTTGTGGGGATATAGAACTAAAGTCATCTCTGTCACAGTGTACGTTATCTTTCTGGCCCTGCCTTAGCTATCAAGAATTCAGAGCAAAGCTTGAAAGGACAGTGCAATCTTTGTATATTCTTACATTTTTCTTAACTTCCCTTTTGAGGTTCAGAGAGTTGAAGTAGCACAGTGTACCAGCATTGCCTCTCCCTGCAAAAATAAGTGACAGATCAAGTCAAACCTGATACACTGAGAATGACAGCGCATGTGTGAACGACTGCTTAATTTAAAGGTCTGCTTTGATGATATTTAGCAGGTGAATGGCAGAGATGGCTCTTTGTGTAGTTGCCAAGGGAACGGCAAGATGATCTGATATTGTTGCTTTCTCCAGTTAGAAGAAACTCCCGGAAACTGGCCTGGGCTCTCCCGAGAGACACAGGAAACCTTGCCCTTGTGGAGGAAGAGCCAGCTTCCACCTCTGCCTCACACATCACAGAACTCACACAGGATGTGTCTGAAAGAAGCGACTTCACCTTTCGAGACAGTCTTTTGGGCAACGCATCTCCTGGTGCTGAACTTTCTTTCAAGTAACTCGACATGAGAAATTGGAAAAGCCTATGCACCGCGAGAAGAGTAGAAGGAAGAGAAGGTTACAGAAGTCAAGCGTGGCAGCTTGAAACAGAGGACTGGAATTACGCAGGGCCCTTGTCTCTGTGAAAATTTCACACTCTAGGATGACATTCGTCTTGGGAAAAAGTTTAAATTAGCAGCTGAAGCAGTTAGGTGCTGCAATGAAATTTGAAAATAAAGATTTTTTAAAAAGTCTTGCACAATTGCAAAATGACAAATGGATGTGCTGAAACTGGCACATTGAGGACAGGAGGCAGACACTTTGTAAAACAATTTATGACACTGTTTGGGAAAGACACCTTTATCTATTTTATATCTTTTATACCCTTTTATACATGATATTTAGAATTCTGCAGAACTCTGCTTTCTGGACTATAAAGGAATACTAAAAATGACTTTAGCAAATTCATGAATTCTAAGGAGGGGAAGGTAAAAGAAGAAGAAAAATAATAGGAAATCCACTTTTTTTGTCATTTAGTATCTTGACACAGAAGAGACATGCCCTATGTGAGTGGGTTAAGAATGGTTTCTAAAACTCTCCTTCAAGTATGAGGGAGAAGTGAAATATTTCCATAACAAAGAACAGCTGAAGAATTTCATGACATCAAAACCAGTGCTACAGAATATTCTAACAAATATTTTCGAAAGGGACCAAAATGACCCGAATTCAACAAATGAGAACAGAAGGATCCCACCAAATAGAGTAACCAACTAAAAATAGGACGAAAAATTGGTAAACACTAGCGAATAAGAGTCATGTCAGCCATAAGTCAATACATTTCAATTATAACCATCAATGTAAATGGACTCAATTCTCCAATCAAAAGAAGTAGACTTGCAGA
>PVJA010056388.1:0-10933 GCA_004027025.1 Myocastor coypus
AAAAAAAAAAAAAAAGGATATGCAATACAAGTCTTGTCTGTCTATATTTAGAATCATTGAATATCTCAAGAAAACAAATACATAGAGTATTTAAACAAGACCAGGCACTCTTCTGCACCTTGATTTGCACCCAAACAGAAGGATATTGCTAGAGAAAAGGCCACAAATGCACTTAGAAATCTCACTTTAAATCCATACCCACTCGGAGCCCGGCAGGATGGCTCAGTGGTCTGAAGCACCTGCTTAGGTAAGCTTGGGCGGCTGCAGGGACCACGATTCAATCCCCGGCACCACATGCTGCACCATCCCTGTCCTCAGGGCAGGCTGAGCCGGCCATAAAAATAAATAAACAAACAAAAGTTCTGAAAGAAGAAAAAAATTTTTTTTTAATTTAAAAAGGAAAAATAATTTTTTAAAAAAAATCCATACCCACTTGAGTGACTTAAATACAAAATGCATTTGGAAGAGTTAAAAAAAAAATGTTAGGTTTATTAAAAGTGTTAATGTTTAGTTATTTAACCAATCTATTGGTCAAACATATACATACCTATATCTATTAACCTGAACAGATTTGATTATGAAAACATGCAATACAACCATCCTTAATTTTTTGTTCTTGTTTTGAAATTCTGTACTATATGTACTCTTGCTTGTTACTCTTTTTCTATCTTTGTTTCTGCTATTTTTATTCCTTAAAATAAAATTTTACATATTAAAAAATCAATCCCCGTTCATCTCATCTGAGCCCCCAGGAGTCCTGGCCATCTGCTACCCCCTTCAATGTTTTGGGGAGCCCCCACTTGCTAGAATTGATACAGGTGAAAGAAACTCCCAACCTGTTAGATGTTTCCTAGAAGTTCTCTCTAAAATTGGAGAATGAATTCCAGAAACAATAGAGGTTACGAACAGAAAACATATTGTCTTAGTTACTTTTAACTCATTGCTGGGACAAACACCCGACACTTGAAATGAAGGAAAGAAAGGTTTATTTAGCTCACAATTACTGCAGGTTTCAGTCCATTCTTGGCTGGATCCAAGGCTGAGTGGCACATGGCAGACAGCAGCAGTTCATGGTGGTGAAACAGCAACAAAATGGTGACAGAGGCAGCCAACCAAACAGGGCAGCAGAGAGCAACAGCTCTAGTCTGTCGGTCTCTCTTTATATTCCTATCAGGCTCTCTGCCTTAGGATATCCGCCCTAGACCACACCCATAGTCCCAGCCCTACTCGGACTGATAATCCCATCAGTACTAAAACACATAATCCTAGTGACTCATGAGTGAAGCCTCAATCTATAGAAGTCCCTGTCCAATGACTACATGAGGCTTTGGGGGACAACTAGACATAAACTATAGCACATATTTATTGGGAAAGAAAGCTTCTGTTTGAAAGAGACAGAAGTCCAAGAGGTCACCAAGGACCCTGCCTTTCCTAGGAATTTTAATACAGAAAAACCATGAGGTGAATGAATTCTAGGAACAATGGAGATGAAGAGGGTAGAAAGCAAGCTTCTGAGAGGGACAGAAGGGAGCCCAGAATGTTGCTTGTTGGCCACTCTCACTTCTCAAGGGTATTTACTGAGCAAAGTCACAAGATGAGGCAGGCTCAAGGTGGGACAGAGCTATAACCAATCAATAAGATGACAAGTATAGTCACTTAGGTAATATGGATCCAATGGCAAATCATAGGGTGTGTATGCAGAGGGAGCAAAACTATGGTCAGCTAATGAGTATATAATAGATACACTTGCTTGGGCAATATTAATTAAATGGGGATCGAATGGGAAAACACATCACATGAAGTTCTCATGGACAGAAAGGATTTTCCTGAAAGGAGTAGGTTAAAGAGGTTTGGTCCAGCACCCCAAGGAGACTGACACCTTCTTAGAATATTGATCGTTGTTATTCATCCCAAGGGGAAGGATATGGGTGAACAGTTCTTTTTCTTGAACCCAAGCCTGCAGTGAATGTGCCTCCAGCCTCAGTGGTCTTCCACATTGACCTGGCCAGGGCCCAGCCCTGTCTAACTGCCCACAATATTCCTACCTAACTTAGCACATCTTATGGTCTCACGTTACACTGAAAGAAGGTGGTCACTCCATGTAAACTCTCCTCTCCGTGTCACCAACGCGGCAGGGATTCCTTCCCTGGACTCTTCCTCCTCCTTTCTGTCCCCCTCATTACTGGGGCACAGGGCCTCTGCTCCTGTCCATGGTGCCATCTACATCTCCCGTGCCATCTGTCCCCTCCCCTCACTGCTCCAAGCTCTCCTGCTTTCTCCCTCTGTGTTCCATCCTCTCCCTCACCCTGGATAATCCACCGTGACCTCTCATCTCCCAGAGAACACCGCACTCACCCCAGGATGCCCTCCAACTACCATGGCTTCCTCGGCTGCCTTCACAGCAGGGGTAGTGGGGACAGGGGCTGTCAGCCCTCAACCTTCTCCACAGTTCTCTTCTCAACCCTTTCAAAGCTGACTTCTGTCTTGCTCAGTTTAAACTGCCCCTCCAGAGATTTCTTTTTCACAAAAATGCACACTGAATTAAATTTATTTGACAGGGAACATAAAAAAAAAAGTGCAAAAATATTGACATTGTGTTTTTTTTAAAAAGCCTGTATATCATTCAAATTTTATTTTTTATTTTTTATTTATTTATTTATTTATTTATTTATTTATTTATTTATTTATTTTTTGAGACAGGGTCTCACTGTGCAGTTCTGGCTGGCCTTGAGCTCACTTTTGTAGCCCAGGCTGGTCTCGAACTCACACTGATCCTCCTGCCTCAGCCTCCCAAGTGCTGGGATTACAGGTGTGTGCCACCACTCCTGGCTTATCATTCAAATTTTAAAAATCAGACAGTGTGACACTAAAAATGTACGACCAGAGTAAGAGTTCACAGAGATTTCTTATTTTCCCTGAGGTCCTTCTCTGCTGGAGCTGGCAAATCATCTTGTCTTCAAGGCACCCTGGCTCCTCAGGAGGAACAGCCTTAACTTCCTAAGTCAGCTCAGGACATTCGATGTGAACTCACTGGGTGGCATAAGAAACGCCATGAACACCATCTCCCTGACTACTTTGTGCAGTCCTGGTACCCACTCCCTGCTTATCTTACTGGATCGCTCAGCAGCATTTGACAAAGGGAGCCCCTTCTTTTGTTGCTAAGCTTCGGCTCCCCTGCTTCCCGCCTCTCAGGCTGATTCTCGTTGGTCCTTCTTGCTGAGTCTTTGTCTGCTCATGGTCTTACCCCGCAGTTTAGGCAGGGCTTGAACTCACTCTGTAGCCCAGGCCGGCCTCAAGCTCATAGCAATCCTCTTCCCCCGGCCTCCCAAGCTCTGGGAGTACAGGGCTGCGTCCACACACCCAACTCCTTTACTTATTGATACTAGCGCTTGCTCAACCATGATTTCATTCTCCATGGTTCCACTCACCCGTGGCCAGCAGTGGCTAAAAATAGTCAACAGAAACTTCCAAAACCATTTTCAGGTGTGTGCCTTGCTCATTATATGGGGGAATCCCTCACTGTCCCACTGTACATTGCCCAACCCATGTGTTTTTACTTGTCCAGTGTGTGGCCATGGCGTGTGTACAGAGATACAGTGCTATGGTTTATGTCTAGTTGTCCCCCAAAGCCTCATGTAGTCATTGGGCAGGGACTTCTATAGATTGAGACTTGACTCATGAGTCACTGGGATTATGTGTTTTAGTACTGATGGGATTATTGGTCTGAATAGGGCTGGGACTATGGGTGTGGTCTAGGGCGGATATCCTAAGGTAGAGAGCCTGATAGGAATATAAAGAGAGACAGAGAGACAGACTAGAGCTGTTGCTCTCTGCTGCCCTGTTTGGTTGGCTGACTCTGCCACCATTTTGTTGCTGTTCCACCGCCATGAACTGGATGCTCTCTGCCCTGTTCCACTCAGACTTGGGTCAGCCAAATATGGACTGAAACCTCCATGAACTGAGCTAAATAAACCTTTCCTTCCTTCATTTTGGGTGTTGGGTATTTGTCCCCGCAACAAGTGAAAAGTAACTAAGACAGAGAGATAGGTATAGAGGTAGATACAGAACTATAAATGTATCTCTCCACCTGCATGTGTACACACCTTTGGCCTGCACATTAGTCAGCAGCCAAATTAGTCATCAGATTGCATATCATCCAACTGCTTGCCTTCAATAGCCCTTATTTTAATATAAAATAATTATTCACTTTGTTTTTGTTGTTACTACTAATTTTTTAATGTACTTAGGATAGGGTCTACAGGTTCTCACTACACAGATCAGCCTTGTAGTGATTCTCCTATTTTCAGCCTCCTAAGCACTGGGATTACAGGCATGCGTCACCACACCCAGTCTTAGTGTGAAGCCAGGTGTGATGGTGAAGACTGTAATTGCAGTACTTGGGAGGCTGAGGCAGGAGGATCACTCCCTGTGAGTTCAAGGCCAGGCTGGGTTACATTATGAGTCTAAGGGGAGACAACTGGGGGATGACATCTTGTCTTAAAAAAAAAAAAAAAAGAAAGTGGCTCACCCCTGTAATCCCAGAACTCGGGGGAGGCTGAGGCAGGAGGATTGGTGCGAGTTCGAGACCAGCCTGGGCTACAAAAGTGAGCTCAAGGCCAGCCTCAACTGCATAGCAAGACCCTGTCTCAAAAAGACAAAAAAAAAAAAAAAAAGGAAAGAAAGAAAGAAAGAAAGAAAAGGACAGGAAAAAATGTACATGCTATCTGTTTAATCAGTACTTGTGTGGAACATGTAATTTTTATGTGTGATGATTTCTATGAGTGTGACAATTGAACCGCAGGGTAATTTTTTTTAATGTATTTAGTAAAAGGTCTACAATATCTCACTACACAGATCTCAGCACACCCTGGGAGTGGGACTGGTATGGCACATAGTGCTGGGGATCAAACCCCAGTCCCTGCCTAAGCAGGTGCTTTAGTCTGCTGAGCCATCTGGCTGGACTGCACAGGGTATTAAAAAATGTAGAGCTCTATTGTTATTTTTGTTGTAGCTCACATAGATTTTTATTTCTGATGTTATCTCTCAGGTTTCATAAGCAAATGCATAGTGAATATGGATATGTTGACGTCTAAGTACTCATTACAGATTTCCTATTTTATCTTATTAATATCTTATTGCCCTGTAAGTGCCCATTGCACAACATAGCAGGAAGTTCCTGACAAAAGGGGAAGACATCAGCACCTGCCTGGCAAGCACGAGGTCCTGAGTTCAATCCCTGGTACTGCAAGAAAAAACAGAGGAAGAGAAGCAGCGAGAATGGCCTGCCACATGGGAAAGGAAAGCACATGCTGTCAGTGAAAGTGAGGCGCTCGCCTGGGGCATGCAGCTTCATGTGTGAAGACTGCCTTGGGTGTAACTACTGAAGCAAAGGTTATCTCTTTGGTAGATTTCTGTTCATATTTACATTGTAGCTCACAGAGGTTCTTATTTCTGACATTGTCGCTTAGGTTTTGTAATCAAGTACGCAGATGGTACAAAAATGTTAATGCTTGTTCTAAATTTGCAATTCATATTAAGAATTTAATACTTTTTATTGCTAACTACACACTGCATAATATAATAAGAAACTCCTGACCAAACAGCAAGAACAGCCACGTATCAGGCACATCCTATAAAAAGGCCAGGAAGGCAAGACACATGTGCTGTCAGTGTAAGTGGTGTGTATGGGGCATGCTGTTGTCATGCGTGAAGACAGTCTTAGTTGTGTGCGGTGGATTAATGGGTGATCGACTTGTAACACCAGCTGAACTGAGTCATTATGGTGCTGGGTGTGGAAGGCCCCGAGTGCTGTTGCCAACATCATAAAAAGAAAACTGGAGGGGAAGCTGGTGCCTTGAGTCTCCTGGAGCTTTCCACGCTGTTTTTTCCTGGTATGAACTCAGATGTTCTCATCCTCAGAGGAGCTCAGGTCCTGGCTGCTGCAGAGGAAGGTTGTAGTTCTTTCCAGGGGAGATCTTGTCTTTACCTTGAGCATCACTTCCTGGCTCCATGCGGATCCCTCAGCCTGGTGGCACAGATCCTTCACGCCACTGGCACAGATTTCCTAGCTTCCCCCACTGGCCTTTGGGCCTTCCCAGTGCAGATTATTGACACAGACATGCATAAGACATTCCTGTGGGCTCTCAGCCTCCAGTAGGGCTCACAGAGGACATTGTCATTGGCTTAACGTCTTCAGTTGGACTTGTATAGGATATTGCTATGAGATCTAGGCCCTCCGCTGGCTTCTTTATTTATTTTTTCTTGTTTCAGAACCTTTGTTTGTTTATTCACTCATTTTTATGGCCGGCTCAGCCTGCCCCAAGGGCAGGGCTGGCGCAGCATGTGGTGCCGGGGATTGAACCGTGGTCCCTGAAGCTGCCCAAGCTTTCCCAAGCAGGGGCTTTAGACCACTGAGCCATCCCGCCAGGCCCCATCCGCTGGCTTCTTTATGGTCTCTAGTGTGTGAACAGATCTCTCACAGTCTTGCACTGTAATTCTTTGAGTGAATATTATAAAATAATTCTAAAAATTACGTGTGCTCTATTAAATCTTTTCCCTTGTAAAGCATGACCACAATAGTATGATAACAGAAGTAAAGATTTTTTTTTGGTAGAGTGCTATTGGTATTTTCATTGAAGTTCATCTAGAAATCTGTTTCTGTTGTTCTTTAGACTTAGTATACCAAAAACCAGTCAATGTTGAAAATTCTGATGCTTTTCCTTAAATACCCAATAAATACTAAAAACATAATATTTTATTTTTGTGTTATATTTTCTTACTTATAAAATACATAAAATGAAATGATTCATCAATAGAAATATCCTGAGGAATAAATGTGAGCTTGACACACCTATGTTTATGACCTTTATAACAAAGAATGCATTATGCTCTGGAGAATATAGGTATTTCTCGTGATCCAAACATCTACCTCAAAGAGGACTCCTACTGGCTCCTACATGGGAGGTAATTTTTTTTTTTTCTTTAGCAGCTTGTATCTAGGTCAAGTTTATTTAACTGAGTTGATCCATTTGTTTTTTTCCCACTTAGCCTCTATCTAGATGTTAACTTTAATTAATTATTAGTTAATGCCTCAAATTCCATGTCAGATATAATTTTCATCTGAGTTCACATATATTTGGTTTTGGATTTTTATTATTTAAGTTATTTTTATTAATTTTTACTTGCTTTTAATGAGAAATATCAATATGATAGTTTCACATTAGTAGTACATTCGCAATAATTGACACATTGCATATTTTCCTCATAATAGTAATACAAAGAACAGTGTGTGGGCATACTACATTTTCTAATTGATATTGGTAAGGACAGAAAAAAAAAAAAACGAGAAAGGAAATTCTTCTCTTTAAACTGAGAGGAAGTAGATATATACATAGTCTAATGTTCCATAAGTGCAGTGGGCTGCCAGTGCAACTGGCAATGTTGAAGGCTGTTGATTTAAGCCTCTTACAGCTTATCATACTAATCTAGTTCTGTGTTTTATGCCTCATATTAAGCTTTTCCTCTGGGTCATCAAGGGCACGTTAAAGCAAGACCTGTATAACAAAACATTCATGTTTTGTATTTTCCAGGGCCAAATCCCCTCAGGATTAACTTTGGAACCATGTACAGTGCTTTGTAGAACTGTTGTCAGTGTCAGCCTTTGGGATGAGTCACGGCCATTGCTTGACCAGTTTGCTTTCTGTGAAAGCCTGAGAGAATATTTTTCTCTGGGTGACTCTCCTTAGACACACTATAGTTCATTTATCCCTTTCCTCTGAGGTCCCATAATCTCTTTGACCAGAAAATTTGGGACCCCTCTGGGTTATAGGATATTACAGCACAGGTTCTCTTATGTCCTGAGTCCTTACTGACCTTGAAGGTGGGAGGCAATTTTGACAAGTAGAAATCAAAGAGCACATATTAGGTAGTCTACCCTGTAGGAATCATACATACCTTTATACTGTTCAAACCTTTGAACAGAAAAAAAATGGACTTCAGCAATATTAGACTACACATTCATATACCCTGGATACTCTTCAGGATTGAATTAATAATAATTTTGTAAACGATTGTGTTAATAAGAGTACAAGAGAACCCAGATACTAAATTTTTAGTAGATTTCTGTCTCTTTGGAACACCCAAATTTGCCTCTACACATTACTAAAAAATTAAAATGATACCTGATCTCGGGGGAAATGGGTTATGCTTTCTTTTTTTATTATTTATTTGTTTGTTTGTTTGTTTGTTTGTTTGTTTTTGTGGGACCAGGGCTCAAGCTCACAACCTTGCACTTGTCAGGCAGGTACTTGTGCCACAGAGCTATCTCCAGCCTCTTATTCTTTATTTTTAGACAAGAGTCCCGAGCAGCAACTGAGAGGCAGGGCTGGTAATTTTTCATGGTATTTTCATGGTAAAGCCAAACATGGGAGAAAAGGGGTAAGAAAAAAGTACACATGGATCTTCCTTACTGTAGCAAACATTGGTTTGTACAAAAATTTACAGTAATAACAAAGTCTATGGCAGGAAATGGAACAAGAAACATGGTGCTATGCTATATACCCTTTAAAACTGTTGTAGGCAACTGAATTAAATAGAATATTATAGGCAGACACACGGGGCCAGGACCTCAAGGAGACAAAATGGAAGACAAGCTGACTTTGCAACTTGGAAGAAACAGACACTCCCTGTGGGCTAGACCTCGAGACAAAAGAGGAAACAAATATAGCTCTGTACTTCCCTAGAAATGGACATCAGAATATTGGATATTCTAAATGAGTTTCAAGCACCTTTAAAGAGCTCAAATGAGTCATTAAACCAACTCCCAACAGGAAGAGACCTTGCCCCATATTTATACCCACTTGCTATGTGACTTTTTCCCCATTTGGAACTAATCAATTTTACCTGAACAATGGCACTTGTAATCTCATCGGCTGGCCATAGTTCTGTCCTGCCTCATGCCAACCTAAGCGAGTTCTCATGTTCTTCACCACCTTAGACATACCTCACCACATGCTTTTATTCTACAAAAGTTCTTGGAAGAGACAGCTTCCTGGGGACCATCTGCTTAGGGCCCTCCTTTTGTCCCTCTCTTGGACAGGAGCTTTCTTTCCCAAAATAAATATATTCTACTCATAACCTCCACTTGTTTCTAAAATTCATTCTTTGGTTTTAGAAAACATGCGTTCATCCCAGGTGCCTTTCGTATCAGCAGATCATTTTTCCCCCATATCTTCTGGAGGTGCCTTTATCATTTGGAGGTTCCCACTGAGATCACTGAACAGAGGTATGTTTGCTTTTCCTTCATAGAGTCTAGATTGGGACTTGCTTAGATAACAAATTTTTATGCTTCAAATGTTGATATATTTTTGCCCAGTGCTTTCAATCATTCCTGTTTTAGCTCATATAACTTTGTCTCATATAGTTTGCTTAAAATTGGTTACAATTGCTTATGGTTTGCCTCTTACATGATTTTGTTAAAATGTTGGTCAAACTGTTGTTGGTAAATCTAAGTTGAAATATGGAAATGTTGTAAGATATTTCTTTGGGGGCCCGGCAGGATGGCACAGTGGTCTAAAGCGCCTGCTTAGGAAAGCTTAGGCAGCTGCAGGAACCACAGTTCAATCCCCGGCACCACATGCTGTGCCAGCACTGCCCTCAGGACAGGCTGAGCCAGCCATAAAAATAAATAAACAAAAGTTCTGAAACAAGAAATAAAAAATAAAAACTTCTTTAAAAAATAAGATTATGATATTTCTTTAATGTGACATTTTATGGCTTTTGTACTTGTATAAGTTGCATTTGAACTAGATGTTAAATGTACTGGTATTCTTTGCTTGACTTGAGACAACAGCGCTAGAGAAAGTCATATCAGTAGCTTCCTGGTGGACTTTATTTAAACTTCTGTAAGAAGCTTTTTAAACCTAGCTCAGACTCAAAATCTACATACTTCTATTTGAAACATGGGATTCCAATTGCCAACTAAATGACATTAGGTGGGCAACCATACTTAAAGACTTGGAGCACAGGGTTTACTGGGATGGACTGGGTGTGATCCCCCTCTACATGCTAGAGGAAATGTCAGGCCTGAGCTGTTTCAGTTTCCTTTCTTTGACTTTACTCCTAATTTCTCCAACTCTTTCTACTTTCCTTTTTAGAGGCATGTAAAATTAGGAAACATCTAGACTGTTCCAAATAAATGAAGCACTTAGAAAATGAGCAATTATTAATGCTGAAGACAGGGAAGTCATTTTTTTTTTTTTTTTTTTTTTTTTGTGGGACCAGGGTTCAAACTCACGACCTTGCACTTGCCCAGCAGGCACTTGTGCCTCGGAGCTATCTCCCCAGCCCCAAGGGAAGTCATTTTTAAAAAGGACACATACCCCATTTCTGAGTCAGATGAGTCAAAGACGACACATGTCAAAGACGACACAGGAGGACACATGTACAACCCATGTCCCTGCTTAGTGTTCTGGGAGGGTCTCCTTTGGAAGGCTAAACTTGAGACACAGTGGGGAGAACTGACTTCTGGGTGACACCAGAGGAACATATCTCCAAAAGCAGCACACTTGTGGGACCAAAATTCCTACAGTGTAAGTGAAGATCTCAACCTTTCCTCCCAGGTCTAGTTATCATTTAAGTACATAAGAGATAATTTGTAGATTTTAAAACCTTTTCTGTAAAGTGCTACATAATGTAGTTCAGTTCAGCCTTTTAACTATCCTTTATGAAACTTGGACAGTGGTTGCTGTGCCAGCTAGTAAATGCTCATAGAGCAGCTGCCACTCTTTGAAGCAGAGGACAGGTTTCCCCAGCTGTTCTTTGGTGAATCCCCATTGAAGCCTATGGCTGATGGAATGTTGACCAGAGAGACAGCTGTCTTCCTTTCCGGAGACTGATCTCTGATTGTGTGGGCCAATAGAAACTGAGAACACCT
>PVJA010056389.1:0-10774 GCA_004027025.1 Myocastor coypus
TGTTTAATTGTTTGATCAATCTTATATACCTATATGTATTAATCTAAACTGATCTGATGATGAAAATATGTAATATAACCATTGTTAAATTTAAACAACAAAAATATTTTTTAAAAAAGAAAAAACTGCAGGGACCGAGGTTCAATCCCCAGCACCACATGCTGCACCAGCACCACTCCCAGGGAAGGCTGAGCCAGCCATAACATAAATAAATAAAATTAATTTTAAAAATAATGTTGGCTGTAGGTTTGTTATTAATGGCTTTTCTGAAATTATAGATAGGACCTTCTATATTTTCTTCATTATTTTTATCTTCAAAGGATTTTGAATTTTGTCAAAAGGCTTTTTATGGTTATCAGGATGGTCTTGAGATTTTTGCCCTTGATCTTATTAATACAATGTATTACATTTATTAATCTTGGTATGCTGAAGATCAACTTTCCATCACTGTGTTTAAGCCCACAGGGTCTTGGTGATTAATCTTTTTGATGGTTCCTCACATTCTGTTTGCTAGGCAGGCATTTATGCTGCTGAGCCATATCCCTGGCTTAATTTCCTTTTCAGTGAGTCCATTATTTGTGTGCAGAAGTACTACCAATTTTTTTTGTGTGTGTGTGTGTTGATTTTGTTTCCCACCACACTAATGAAATTGATCATTTAAATTTTATTAAATAAAATATGGGATGTGCAACATTTGTTCATTTTTGTGTGTTGAATCATTTCTGCATCCCTGAGGTGAACCCAACTTGGCCATGATATTTGCCTTTTTTTTTTTTTTTTTTTTTTTTGTCTTTTTGAGACAGGGTCTCGCTATGAAGTTCAAGCTGGCCTTGATATCACTTTTGTAGCCCAGGCTGGTCTTGAACTCACATCGATCCTCCTGTCTCAGCCTCCCAAGTGCTGGGATTACAGGTGTGCGCCACCACACCTGGCTATATTTGCCCTTTTGGATCATCTGTTGCATTCTGTGTATCAGAATCTTACTGACTTTTGCTTTTATACTCATTAAAGAGGTTGACCTGTGGTTCACTGGGTTTGGTTGAGCCCTTTTCTGGCCTCAGAATCAGGATGTGTTAACCTTCAGGAATGACACTGGGAATATTTCTTTCCTTCAATTTCATTAAAGAGTACCTATGTTAGGTCTTAAAGTTCTTACAAAATTCAGTAGTGAATCCTTTGGAACCTGGGTTTTTATTAATTGACACTTTATTATCTCTATTATTATTTATTATTGCTTTGATTTTACTTTTTGTTACTGGATTATTCAGGGCTTCTGTATCTCCTGGGTTCAGTTTTGGTCATTCATATGTACCTAAGAATCTGTCTATTTCTTCTGAATTCTCCAGTTTATTGGAATACTTGGTCTCAAAGAAGTTACCAATAATTTGGATTTTGTTGGTGCTCATTTTGATTTTGCATTTCCCATTTATAATTGCATTGATTTGTCTTTCTTTCTTTCTTTCTTTCTTTCTTTCTCTTTCTTTCTTTCAGTAAGATTAGTTCATGTTTTATCTATTTGTTTATTCATTTAAAGTATCAGCAATTAATTGTCTTTTGTTCTTTTTTGTCTTTTGTCTTTTTTGTCTCTGATATTTCTCTGTCATCAATGATCTCTGTTTTAGTCCTTATAATTTCTTTTCTTGTTCTACATTTGCATTTGGATTTGGATTGTCCTTATTGTTTTTTGGAACCTTGAGGTACACAATTAAGATGTTTATTTGGGCTCACTCTGATTTTGTGATGTGGGAATTTGCAGCTATGAACTTCCTTCTCAGTGCTGTTTTCCCTGGGTCCCATAAGTTCTGATACATTGTACTTGCAGTATCATTTGATTGAAACAACTGCCTGATTTCTTTCTTGATTTATTTTATGACCCATTGATTATTTAAGAGAGTGCCATCTAATTTTCATGTATTTGCATAATTTCTTTCGTAAGGTTATGGCCAGAATATTTATTGGGGGAAAGAAAGCTTCTGTCTGAAAGTGGGCTGTCTCAGGGAAGCTGTTTCTTCCAGGGACTTTTATAGAGTAAAACCATGGGTGAAGTGGGTCTAAGGTGGTGAACATGAAAACTTGCTTAAGTGATTGTGAGGTGGAACAGAACTGTGGTCAGCCAGTGAGATTACAAGCACCATTGCTCAAGCGAAATTGATTAAATCCAGTACGTAATGAAGAAGTAAATCATGTGGCAAGTCAGCATGAATATGGGATAGGGTTCCTTCCTGCTGGGGGTTGTGTTACTGGCTTTTTAGGGCTCTTCAGGTGATTGATACCTATTTAGAATATCAGTGCCTGATGCCCATCATGAGGGCAGTATGTGGCTACACTTGATTGCTCTTTTGTCTTGAGGTCTGGTCCACAGTGCGGGGGAGTGTCTGTCTATAGTTACAAAGCCACCTTGTCTTCTACACTGTCCTTGAGAGCCTTGTCCTGCCTAACTGCCAATAGCATCTCTATCACATTGCCCCCTCTGAAGAAGAACCCAAACTGCTATGAGAGAATCATGGGTGATGATGCTTCCCGGATCCAAAACAGAGGGAAGGGACATTTCAAGCAAAAAATGTCCAAAGCTGCTGGGGGGGGAGGCGGAGGTCGGGGGGCGGGGGGGGGGGGATGTTCCTGATGGAGTCAGAAGAATCTTTCAGATCGAAGAGGTCCAGGATCTTTGCCTCCCAGCATTTGCGTAATTTCTGTAGCTACTTTCACTATTGATTTCCAGTTTCTTTGTACCATGATCTCCTAATATGTGAGAAATAACTTTAATTCATTTTTTCTTTATTTATCTGAATTTTATTTGTATTTTTCCTTCTATTATTTTTACTTATTTATTCTTCCCTTTCCTCTTCTCCTTTGAACATTTTCCACACATTTCCCAATACCTATTATTTATTTTGGGTGTATTTCCTGGGCATTCTTTATAGAATAGCATGTGGTCTCTCTTAGAGAAAGTCATGTATGCTGATGTATATAGGACGTGTACTCTGATATTTCTCTGTCATCTTTCTCTAGTTGATCTATTTGTGGCAGTGGAATATTGAGATCACCTACTATAATTGTGTTGGCATTTATCTGATCTTTTATATCTTACAGTGTTTAGTTCATGAAGTTCACTATATCAGTATTTCATTCCTACATGCTTATAATTGTTATTTCTTCATGTTGAATTGTTCCCTTAATGAATATGTATTTGTCTTCTTTGCCTCTTTCATTAGTTTTGTCTCGAAATTCACTTTGTCTGAAAATAGAATAGGTACTCCTACATGTTTTCAGGTTCCTGTTGTATGGAATATGGTTTTCTATCCTTTGATTTTTTCGTGTTTTCTTGCTATTTTCGAGCTATCTCTAAGTCACTGGTTATTGACATCAGCTCTGGCTTCTAGTTCTGACAATCCTCCCTCACTGACTGTTTCTACTTCCCATAGTTTTAAGAGAATTATTAATTTCTGTTTGGTATCATTTATGGATTTTATTTCTTCATTAAAGTGGTTGTTCATGTTTTGTATTACCTCAATTCACTCATGTAGTTGTTCATTTTGTTTATTATGTTCACTAGCTATTGGTTGTACTTCCTTTGTGACCACTAAACATTATATTGATCTTTTTTTAAATTTTCTGTTATCTTTTTAAATAATTTGGCTGTGTGGCTTTTGGTTTTCTTTCCCTTGACACCCCATATGTCAGCTTTGGGAGAATTGAGAGTCTTGAGGCATTTGTTACCTTGTCTTCTCATTTTGTTCATGTTTAGTTTAGTTTTAGGTATCACAAATGATATCAAACAGAAATCCCAGAAATTAATAGTTCTATTAAGAGCATGAGCAGTAGAAACAGCCATTGAGGAAAATTGTCCGAACTAGAAGACAGGGCTGATGTCAGTGATCAGTGTTTCAGAGATAGTTTGAAGTTTGTAGATATACGTAGTGGAAAAATCTTAGCTTCTATGATGGAGATCTCTTCAAATACTGTATTTTTTTCAGTGAAGCACTTTGGGTATGGCTCGCCATAGGACAACACTTCTGTCCCGAGATCCAGCCCCCTCCATTATTTGAGAAAGGAGGCTGTGATGAGAATGGTCCAAGACCCAGGTCTCCTAGAAGGGACCATAGTACGGTTAAAGATACAAAGGCAATTCATTTATCTGTTTGTTTATGTATTTATTTATTTGGGAAAGGTCTATATGGTCACACTAGTAGATTGGACTCACAGTGATACACGTGTTTACAGCCTCCCAAAAGCTGGGATTACAGGAACATGCCACCAGACACAATCTCAATCGCCATTTCAGCACTCCCCAGGGGTGGGGATTGAAACCCTGGCCCCTGTGCCTGCTTGTAAGCACTTTAATCCACTCAGCTATTTGGCTGGCTCTACAAAGATAATTCAGATATTGGTATACAGATAAAATTTATTAATAGCAACAATTGTCCCACCTTAGCAATGGCAATTAAATCAATAGCAACAGCATCAAAGATAAATTGGACATTAACATACCATAAAAACCAATAATGTATATTACTTAACCGTTGGAAAGAGATCTACAATTACAGTATAAAACAGAAGAAACAAACATCAACATAAAGTAAATATCTACCAAATGCAATAACCGTAATTGTACAGACAATAGAAAAGAATTCAACAGTAATACCATGAATTTAATTGATAACATGAATAAGAATTATCAATAAAGCTTAATGATTATACTTTTTGTAAAGACATACATTGGGAAATGGGGGAGTGAAAAAGAAACTTTTGAAAAGTTAAGCAATGCAAAACAAAAAGGAGAAAATTAAGATAAAGGCTGTATTAAGGAGTAAGAGAAAATTATTATAATTATATATGGTTAATGGAAAAGAATCAATAAGAAAAAAGAGAAAATGGAATAAAGGAGGGGAAGATTTAAAAAGAAATGGAGAAACAAAGAGAAATGGAAAAACCCTTTGTACTTATAAAACAATTAAAAAGTTCAAGAAATTTTTTCTATGTATTTTTAAACTTCTTTGTTTTTTAAAGAGACTACAAAGTAAAATTAAAACAAAAATACAAGTGATATAAAATTTCACTTAACAAAGTAAAATAAATTTAACAATATTTCTTGTAATACATGGTGTTGTCTTCCAACCAGCTATTCATATTACCAGTTATATGCGTGTAAAATTGGAAAGAGAAAGAAAAAAATGTATAAGAATTAAGAAGAGAAAAAGTACAATCAACTGAAAAAAAGGAGACAACGAAACAAATTATTATCTACTCCTTTCCATAGACCAGCAGAAATGCTCCATACTGTTCTCCAAAACATCCTGCTTACTTGCATAGATAAATCTCTTTCCCCTACTCCCTCTTCTGTCTTTCTCCCCAGTTTAGTAACTTTTCCTTTTGGTTAAGTTAATTCCTTTTCCTATTATCTGTTGTGCCCTTCAGATTACATTTTTCTCTCTCAGGTTCTTACACTAAGAAGACAATATGATGTTTTTCTGTATTTTTGAATAGAGTTTTCTGGGTTCTGCAGTTTTAGAATCTAATAAGTCACAGTGTTCTCCAAGTAGCTTTACAGTTTGTAGGATTTTGAGGTACCATCCTGTTCTGAAGTCTCCACTGTCCATTCATCCCAGATGTGGCTCCCATTCAGGCTGAAGTATGACTTTGCCCACGTTGGTACATAGGTAAAGCAGTCAAACCTTGGATCCATGCTAAATGGAGGTAACAGATCAAGGGCTCCCATAGACTTCCGTGCTTAATGTCAGCACTTTCAGAACCAGCCACCTCAGAAAGCCACACTTGCCAGGTTTGGCTTCTCACCATGAAGGATAGTGCCCCAGGTCCTTCTGGGGCTGAGCATGAATTCCTCAAGATGTCCATGTCTAACCCCCTTCATGTCCATGACTGTTACCTGTAACTGTCTCTCACTCAGTTACTGTGGTTGGGCAACACTCAGAACCTTCAAGTGAAGTTTTTTCAGTTGTTCTGATGCTCAGAATTAAGAGGTCAACCCCTTTCCAAAATAGTGCCTGGTTTTACACCCTGGCAATATAGCAGATACTGCACTGGAATCCTTCTCTGGCTATTGCCTGTCTTGTGAGAGGAGTCACTTTCAGAGTTAAAGCCCACACTGTCCTTGCAGCTTACAATAGCCATCAGCCTTCCCTGAGGATGGTAGAGCTGTCCTGCTCCTTTCATTGTCTATGAAGTTCCTGACCCTAGAAGCTTACCTTGTGTTTGCAAAGACAGGTACCACTTCCAAGAAAACTAAGATGAGCTTCCAGACTGCTTCTCTAACTTGTAATCTATTCTTTTAGATTTTTTGTAGCATCTAATTCTCCTGTCAGTTTTCTGTTGATTCCAGAAGATGTATTTCATTTTTTGCTTTGCAACAAGTTATGATTTCCAAGGTGCCTGGATTTCAGCTCCCTGAGAGGCTGCATTTTTCTGTACATTACTGTTCCACCATTTTAGTTCTTCTCACCATTACCCACTGTAACAAACAGAAGTAGGGATTCTCCAAAGACCTTACTTTACCAAATAGCATGAAAGTCATCATGAGAGCTGTGTCAAAAGGACCTAGAACCCAATATAAAGGCTCCCATTTCCTATCAGGAGACACTGAATTGAAAAAATAAAAATAATTTCAGTGACTTCAACTTCACCAAATAGTTCTTAACCCATGGATCTATGATGGTATTAATAATTGGTCATTTACAAGAATGGCAGTGTACCAATTCGTTTTCTTGAAAATTTGGTAAGCAGGATATAAGAATCAAACATCATGTCTTACTTATATAAATGGCACCACAGAGATATAAGACACTGGATAAAGAAATGTTTCTTCTGTTTCACTGAATAATCAGTTTAGAAATTAGGTGGAAAGTTAAGCACAGTTTGAACATCATAGTCTAAATATGGAAAATATGAAAAAATTCCAAATTTAAGACTTTTTGAGCGTCAATGTGATACCATGCATGGAAAATTCTGAACTTGGTCTCACGTGACTTGTTGAAGTTAAAACACACACACACACACACACGCACGCACGCACGCGCGCACAGAGAGAGAGAAAAAAAAATCTATAAAATTACCTTTGGGACACATGCAAAATGTGCCTAGGACAAATAAACTTCACATTTATGCTTGGTGTCCATCATCAAGATATTCCCTTACCATATGCAAGTAAGCCAAAATCCAAACCATTTCCTGTCCCCAGCATTTTTCTTATTATGGCTGGCTCAGCCCACCCTAAGGGTGAGGCTGGTATAGCATGTGGTGCCAGGGATCAAACCCAGTCCCTGCAGTTGCTTAAGCTTGCCTAAGCAGGCACTTCAGATTACTGAGCCATCTCATTGACTCAAATGTATTTGCTATGCATTTGAACTTTGTGTGTGTGTGTGTGTGTGTGTGTGTGTGTGTGTGTGTGTGTGTGTGAAACCGAGGATTGAACTCAGACCTTTGAACTTGCTGGACAAGCACTTATTCTCCTGAGCTATCTCCCAGCTGCCTCCAGAATTTTGAATAAAGGATGTTCAGCATGTAATAGATTAAGATGTAATGAATTCCCAGTGAATTTGTAAATCTGAACACTGATCATATATTGTTACTAACAGCAATTTTAAAAGTAAAAACTACACATAACACTTTGAAGAAGGAACCACACAATCCCTGTGGTCTTGCTCAAAGGACTCTGTCTGGGCCTGGTGAAGACTCAAACTCAGGACGCCACTTTGCAGGAAGTACTGAACACAAAGAGGCACTGTGGACTGCACCATGGGTGCTTGTTCAACAAAATATCCATGGCATTGAATGCCCACGATCACCGATAGATACACTATAAGGAAAAGAGAGAGAGACACAAAGAAACTGGAGACCAAAGGAGTTTAGAAGACAAATCAGCTTTTTTACAGTGGGCAACATTTAACTGGAATATATAGGAATATACACTAGAGAAGTAAAGCCATAAATAGATGCAAAAGGGTGTCTATTAGAAAGATATAAAGTAATGATCAATGTCAAGGAACAAGATTGTGCCCTGACGAGTGTGGAGAATGTGGAGGGTCCCTTTGTGTGACTGCCAAGGTTTCTACTTGCTCCAGATGCATTCAAGGGTGTTTCCTTTGGGATAATTCACTAAGTTATACATTTTTGCAATATTTTCTATTGCTATGTTTTATTTTGCAGCCAAGTATATGCATGGAGATATTTATACATACTGTGCACACACATTCTTCTCTCTGTACATGCGTATCTTTATGTATTATGTAACTATCACCTTTCTGTCTGTCTATAGTACTTCAAAAGGCCTAACTCCCAAGAAAAAATGTTGCCTCTTAACAGGGAAGTAATTTTTAGATGATGAAAAGAAATTTTTACCTGCTGGAGTGGAAAGGGAAAGCTTAACCTCTATACCAATAAAATGAGAATTAAAACCAAGGCGATCTAGAAACTGAGGCCCCCACAGCACTCTGTGAGCAGTACAAGGCATCCCTTGCCCATTGCTGTCCACCCTAATGTGTGCTCCACTGGGGGCTGGTGCTCCCTTTGTCCCCAGCAATTAGCACAGTTTACACTTGAGCAGTCATCATTTTGACCCGCCCTAAGTCTCGGCATCCGGACTCCATCACTCGCCATCTGTGCACTTTCCAGGAGGATCTCCCAGCATCTCTCCAGCAAGCACCGGAAGTGGGTCTTGGCTACAGGCCTAACCTGTGACAGGTGGCCAAAGGACAGTCATCTGTCATTCAGGTCTCAAGGAGCAGCATGGATAAAAGCCAGCTATAGATTTATGGGTTACCGGAATGCTGTATTTTGCAAAGACAGAGAATAATCAGGAGAAAAGGGAAGAGGAGGAGAAAGATATAAGGATGTTGAAAAGATGCCAACAAGATAGACAGAAGAGAGAAAATTTAAGAAAAAATGGAGGAAGCAAAGGAAGAAAATTAAAAAGTAGGAAAGAGAAGAATAGGGAGGGCAGCAATGGATGACACAGGATTGCGCATGGGCAGAATGATGAATACTTTCTGAAAGTGTTCATCATTACCCATTAAGCTGTGCACTGTGTTATAACGAAATAGTTACAGCATTAAATAGAATGCACATGATCTTTAAGGGGGTTCTCATTCATATATAAATATTTATTTGTGGAAGGGGTTTATATAATAACTTGGACATTTACACCAACTCCACAAAGACCAAAACATCTTCATACTATGGTTTTGAGGTTCTGGGCACCAGTGGTCTGACTGAGCCAGTAGTGATATCAGCACAGAGAAAGCAGTCCCCAAATTAGGCACAGACACTGGCGATTATAAAAGGCTGCACAGGAAGGAGTCTGGGGTACCAATAGTTTAGGGAGAAGATCTCACGTCTCCACAACTCTGTAGTATTTTTTCCCAAGCTAAATGTCTTTTTTCACCAACCCTCATAATCTTAACTGGATTTTTAATCTTTCAGAGTCTACCAAGAATGGCCAGAAATTCCACCAAAAGACCTAAGATGTTGTGTTCAAACTTGTCCCTGGCAGGAGGACATTAGGGATCAGGCAAAAGAGTTGAGAAAATGGGTTTGTTGCTCATGGTGAAGTGCCACCATTTGCAAATGAGTCGCTAATTTTAAGTAAAACCTGAAAAGGAACAAAGCAAATATCTAACACAGCATCCTATTGCCCACTTTAATGCCCAATCTTCAGTGGAAGAGAACATACAGAAGGGGATAAGTCACTTGCCCCTGACTCAGTGCCTTTCTGCTTTGATGTTGAGCTCAGTTTGGGGTCTGCCATTAAGACTTGGCCCTGCAAATGACCATATCATCCGAAGAGGTGGACTAAAAGGTAAAATAAGCAAGAATAGGGAGATTTCTCTGTTCTACTCACTGTTAAACCTATACTGTGCAGAACAATGTCCTCAAACTATCAAGTGTCCCAGCCTCTGTTTCCTAGGGAAAAACAAATTAATAAACTCTATGTCATATGTGTGGCTATAGATCCGCTGTTTTGAATCTTTGAAAAATCTCTAAAATTGTAGTGACAGTATGGGCTTTTGTCCTGGGTAGCTTTGCTCTAGTTTCAAGGGCTTTAGATGTTCTGCTTATTACGTCCACTTCTGCTCTCTCTGTGCTTGCCTAAAACCGTTTTTGACCTCTGCATGTTGCCTGATCCTGCATCCTGTGTGGAGCCTGGATGATTCTTGACCATGCTTGGATTTCCAGCCTTTGTGATCTGAAGGTGTGTCTTCCATGTTCTCCTTCTGCTCTGCTGACTTTTGCCAGATGTGGAGTAGGATTTTAATTTGTTTTCAGAATAAGCTCAGATAGTGTGAAACTGGGATTTGAAGTAGCTTAGCAAGTTTTTCAAGGTCACAGACCTCATGACAAAATAAGACTCACTCTCTGGTCTTGTCCCTGGCATGTGCTCATAACCACCATCCTGCCTTCTGCATTCTCCAGCCCCAAAGTCCACCCATATTTTTGGCAGCTGACTGATGAGGAGGAACAGGGTGTTGAGCTTTGAGCTCTGTCGTACTGGTTGGCATCTGTGTAATAGTGGTAGGGAGTGGAATGACTTCATACCATGTTGCAAGTATGGTTAATCTTGATCTGAGATTTTTTTTTCTGGAGTTGGCCTAAACTATAACAAAGTTGGAGCCGGGAGTGGTGGCGCACACCTGTAATCCCAGCACTCGGGAGGCTGAGGCAGGAGGATCGGTGTGAGTTTGAGACCAGCCTGGGCTACAAAAGTGAGCTCAAGGCCAGTCTGAACTGCATAGTGAGACCCTGTCTCCAAAAAAAAAAAAAAAAA